>PVKV010023297.1:0-33639 GCA_004027835.1 Alouatta palliata | reverse complement strand
TAAAAAAAAAAAAAAAAAAAAAAATTAAGATAATCAAAAATAACTCAATAAATAATTTTCTGTCATGGAAAAAATATTGCATTTTTACTTTCCCTAATTTTTACCTGAAGTAAAGCATTTAATAAAAATGATAAAAAATAAAACCAAAAAATGCCATTGTCATAGTACCTATGACTTTGTTGCTAATAGAAAAACAGCACATTATTGCAACTGTCTTGAAATAATGTTTACACACCACTACTTCCAAATTGTGGTCGTCAAAGTTTATCTAAGTGTAGTTACTACTGGTGACATACAGGGACAGCTGATTCTACTGCTTTTTGTTTTTTGAGGTTTTTGTGGCCTATGTTCGTAAATGAAAGAAATTCTTTTTCAGATGGAGATTAGCGAAAAATGTAAATTTTTTGCCCCTCCAGCTTCACAGATCCCTTCAATCTTTTTGTTTATTTATTTATTCTTTTGAGATGGCGTTTCGCCTAGGCTGGAGTGTAGTGGTACGATCTTGGCTCATCCATCACAACCTCTGCCTTCCTGCCTCAGCCTCCCCAATAGCTGGGATTACAGGCATGTGCCACCATGCCTGGCTAAGTTTAAGTAACATTTGATTATTGGTATGTCACTTCCAGTAACCCTGATCATAATTTCTTTGAATTTTGGGGAAAAATACCTAATGTTGTATTCAAAGAATAGGCAAAACTCAATATAATTACAACATTTGCAACATTTTTACTTGCCAAATATATATATTAGGAAGTAGGCAGCTGTGTGCCATGGTATACACCTGTGGTCCCAGTTACTTGGGAAGCTGAGGCAGAAGAATTTCTTGAGCCCAGGAGTATGAATGAGGCTGCGCTAGCTCTGGTGACACCTATGATCACGCCACTTCACTTCAGCCTGGGCAACATAGTGAGATTACCGTCTCTAAAAAAAAATCAAAAAGAGAGAAAAGAAGCAGTCACATTTCCACATTGTACATATCTAATTTAACATTTCACCAGGGTTTCAAATAATTTAAAATTAATATTTATAAATATTTTTCTAAATATTTGTGGTATTTTAATGAAAATATTCATCAAAGCATATTTTCATAATACTGAAAGAGGTCTTAAAGTTCACTGCATGTCTTTAGTGCTAGTTGCCTAAATAGGCCAATTCCTCAGTAAATATTTTTGTAAGGGCTGGCATGGTGGCTCACACCTGTAGTTTCAGCATTTTGAGACAATGAGGTGGGAGGATTGTTTGAGTCCAGGAGGTTGAGACCAGCCTCAGCAACATAAGCAGACCCTGTCTCTACAACAAATAATAAATTAGCCAGGTGTGGTGGTGCTCACCTGTAGTCCCAGGTACTGGGGAGGCTGAGGTGGGAGATTTGCTTGAGCCCAGGAGTTTGACACTGCAGTGAGCTGTGATTGCTTCACTGCCCTCCAGCCTGGGCAATGGAGTGAGACTCTGTCTCAAATTTAAAAAAAAATTGCAATAACCATTTAAATGTTGCACAGGTTGGCCTCAGACGCCTGACCTCGCCTCCTCACACACCAGGACAACTGGCCTGAGCCACCAAGCCTCCCAATAACCATGAATTCTAATAGTACACTGTTTTTTTCATTCTCTTCTGAAACCAAGAGAGGAAATGGAAGATAAAATCTAATTAAGTTAGAATATGTAAATATATTTTGAAATTAGTAACCTATAAAACTTACATGTTTCTACTTTGAGGAAGGCTCAGGTCTAAGAATGAAATTTGCATTTGATGTGCTGTGTTCATTTTTTTAGGGAACTGGTAATTATGCATTCTCAAAATGGGAACCAGATTCTTCCAAGAAAGGAATGACAGTTAAGAACCTTATTGATGCAGAGATTATTAAAGGTAAGTTAATGAAATTGCTTAGGCAATTATTAGTGAGTTTTAATTTTTATGTCAGTGTGCTTAAGCTGACATATGGACCATTTTACCCTACCACTCTTTGAAACAAGCCAGAATAGTCTGATGGTTGTTCATATACAGAACCATTCTTTTTTTTTTTTTAATATGTATAAAGGACAGTTTATTAAGTATTTTTTTTTTTGGGGGGGGTAAACAGATTTAACTGGGGAAGCTTTTATTACCTTTTTTTTTTTGGGAGGTAAACAGATTTAATGGGGAAGCTTTTATTATCTTTTTTTCATATATATATATTTTTTTTATTGCATTTTAGGTTTGGGGGTACATGTGAAGAACATGCAAGATTGTTGCATAGGTACACACATGGCAGTGTGATTTGCTGCCTTCCTCCCCATCACCTATATCTGGCATTTCTCACCATGCTATCCCTCCCCAACCAGAACCATTCTTGACATGTTTCAGTTGTTACTCTTCATTTAGGGAGGTTTTCCTTTTTTTTTTTTTTCCGAGAAGGAGTCTCACTCTGTCACCCAGGCTGGAATGCGGTGACATGATCTCGGTTCACTGCAACCTCCGCCTCCTGGGTTCAAGCAATTCTCCTGCCTCAGCCTCCCAAGTAGCTGGGATTACAGGCATGTGCCATGATGCTTGACTAATGTTTTGCATTTTTAGTAGAGACGGGAGTTTCACTGTGTTAGCCAGGATGATCTTGATCTCCTGACCTCATGATCCACCTGCCTCGGCCTCCCAAAGTATTGGGATAACAGGCGTGAGCCACTGTGCCCGGCTGGTTTTAACATTTTAGTGATCACCTAACAGAAATAGAGACAGGAATAAGTGAAAATGGGAACTAGTAATTATATAATTTTGCTTCTCTGTAAATATGTTAGTTTACTGTTTAGATATATGAAACATTGAAATAAAACCCTTAGACATCTTATTTTCTCTTTTATAGGTGCAAAGAAGTTCCAGCTGATAGACAATCTACTTTTTGTTCTTGATACTGATGTATGTTTCTTGTTTCTTGTTTAATGTTTTTACTTGATACCATGTTTTACAACAAAAATGTTGTCAGATTTACAAAGGCAAGGGTTTTAGTTAGGGTGTATTACTATCTTCTGTACTATGCTTTATTTCAGTATTTGCATCAAAAAGTTGATCCTGAAACGTAAATATTTTTTGAAACAGGGTTTTGCTCTTGTTGCCCAGACTGGAGTGCAATGGGACCGTCTTGGCTCACTGCAACCTCCACCCCCTGGGTTCAAGTGATTCTCCTGCCTTAGCCTTCCAAGTACCTGGGATTACAGGCACCCACCACCATGCCCGGCTAATTTTTTGTATTTTTAGTAGAGATGGGGTTTCATCATGTTGGCCAGGTTGGTTTCGAACTCCTGACCTTAGGTGAGGCTGGTTTTGAATTCTTGACTTCAGGTGATCCATCCACCTAAGCATCCCAAAGTGCTGGGATTACAGTTGTGAACCACTGCACCTGGCCTTCATGTCTTCCTAATGATTAAAATGTACATTTTAGGCCATGTGTAGTGGCTCACGCCTGTAATCCCAGCACTTTGAGAGGCTTCGGTGGGTAGATCACCTGAGGTCAGGCATTCAAGACCAGCCTCACCAACATGGTGAAACCCAGTCTCTACTAAAAATATATAAAATTAGCTGGGCATGGTGGTGGGTGCCTGTAATCCTAGCTGTTCAGGAGGCTGAGGCAGGAAAATCGCTTGAACCCAGGAGGCGAGGTTGCAGTGAGCCAAGATTCCACTACTGCACTCTGGCCTGGCGACAAGAATGAAACTTCATTAAAAAAAAAGCCATGTAAATGAAATGTCTTTATTGCAGAACGTGCTGAGTTTATGGGATATTTACTCTCTAACTCCTGTATGGAACTGGCCCTGTCTTCACATAGAAGAGTTTCTTCTTACTACAGAAGCAGATTCTCCTTCGTCAGTCACGTGGTACGTTATGACTATGGCTGGTAGTCATTTCCTTTCTGTTAGCACCAGGTTTCTTGTCGTATTTTGTGCGGATTATTTATTATGTTCTGCATTTTAAACAACACTGAAATAGTCTGACAGAGTTAAGACTGATTTATTGTTAGGAAAATTCATTGGGAATAAGTAGGCAATATGAACTTCCAAGTGATTGTGTTAGAAACTGTCACTCTGGTAAATAAACATGCAGAAATGGAATACAGTGTCTACTACAATGTACATTTTATTTTTTATGCAAGAGTGTCACTTTAACTTAGTTTACTATGTCTTGCAATTGGCAAGGCATACTTTTTAAAATTGACAGATAATATTGTATGTTTTTATTGTGTAAAAGCTTATTTGAATTATTTAAATCTTCTTTTATCTTTTAGGCAAGGAATTACGAATCTCAAATTAATAGCTCTGACAGCTACAGCTAATAAGAAGGTATTGGGAAATTTTGTATCATGCTTGTCGATATTATATGTTAGAAAAAGCATTAGCTAATACAAAAGTAAATGTTAAATAGTACAGCATATTAGCTCTTAGTTCACACAGAAACTTGACAATCAGAAATAGTCCTGCAGAACTCTTTTTTCCCAATTTAAAATAAAAAGTTATAAATCTTGATTGATTTTTTCTTTTGAGAGGAGAAAGTCTGTCTCAAAATAAATAAAATAAATCATACAGTAACAAACTTATAAATGCTTACTTTTTGCATTTAGCTTTATACCGTATGTTTTATTATTTATTTATTTTGAGACAGAGTCTCACTCTTTCACCCAGACTGGAGTGCAGTGGTGCAGTCTCAGCTTACCACAACCTCTGCCTCCAGGTTCCAGCAATTAACCTGCCTCAGCCTCCTGAGTAGCTGGATGTGCACCACCACACCTGGCTAATTTTTTATACTTTAGTAGAGATGGGGTTTTGCCATGTTGCCCAGGCTGGTCTCAAACTCCTGAGCTCAGGCAACCTGCCTGCCTCAGCCTCCCAAAGTGCTAGGATTATAGGCATGAGCCACTGTGCCCCACTGCTCCCCTGTGTTTTAATCTGCTCTTAATTGTGAAGTGCTGTTTTGTGTTTGCAGGTTTAAATTGATCTGCTAAATTAATTGCTCTGCTATTTTTCTTAGATGAAAAACCTCATGGTTTATTCATTACCTACAATGGAAATACTATATTCTTTGGAAGTATCTAGTGTTTCTTCTCTGGTCCAAACAGGAATTAGCACAGTAAGTTTATTTCCATTTTAAAGTATTCTTTTAACTACTTTTTTATTTATCCAGTATCTAATAAAGGATCATTGAAAGCCTTAATAACTAAGCTAAGCATTAGTGGAACCTAGTGGAAACCTGGATAAGTCTCAGGTTTTTAATTATATTTATTAATAGAGATCCTCAAATATAATTGTTTGTCTAAGGTTAGTCATCATATTAAAAAAAAAGAAAAGAAAATTAATCAAATAAAACACCAGTCATCTGCTTATTCTTTCTTGTTTCTCCACAGGAAGTATAAATCATAATGGGAGGTGGAGGCTATTGCTCTTACATATTTATGTAACTAATTTGCATATTTTAAAAAATGTTGTAACACATTTGTTTCATTTTTTATATACACACTGTATTTTTCCAAACCATTTAGAAATTACTTGTAGACATCATGACCTGTCATGCCTAAATCTTCAGCAGGTATCTCCTAAAAATAAGGACATTCTTCTGCAGTGTAATTATCACACTCAAAAAATGTAACATAAATACAGGACTATTTATTATAAACTCCTCTAGATTCAAATTTTCCCAGTTGGGCCAATTACCTTCATGCTATTTTTTTCCTTATTCATGATCTGTAGGGAGCCAGCCCTATATCACCTGTAGGTACCCCAAGTTCGGTGGCAATAAAGGAATGAGAAAAACACAGATTAAGAGTGACAGTGGGACCAGGGGGCCATCAGTTTATTACTTTGGAGGAGGCAGTGAAGGCCTGGAGCTCTGATCATCTACACTATTGATTACAGTCCCTTCGATCTATAGGGTAGGGGTAGAGTGATGGTGGAGTGAATCAGTGAGCTGGAACTGGTGTGTCATTCTAAGGATTGATAACAGTGGGGGTTTGGGAGTTTCACAAAACAAGAACATGTGGTTATCTTTAGCTTATTATCTATGTACAGCTGATGGAACATGGGCCTTACAAGTAGCCTACAAGTCTGGCTATGTCATAGTGCTATGAAGGGGTTTTACATCCTTGAGCACAATATTTATGGTAACAGAGCCTAGGTCACCCTGCACCGGAACATGAGACATGGAGAGGCTTTCCTCCTCAGAGGCCTCCTGCGGCCTTCCACAGTTTGTTGTTCCTTGTTTATATGTTACTCATAACCATTTTAGGTACTCTGTAAGTCCTTTTTCCTTTGCTGCTTTTCCCAACAATGATCTAGTCAAGAATCACTCATCAAATTTAGTTGTCATGGTCATGTGGTAGTCTGATGTAGAATAGTTCCCTAATTTTTTTTTTTTGAGACAGGATCTTGCTCTTTTGCCCAAGCTGTAGTACAGTGGTGCAATTATAGCTCACTACAGCCTCCAACTCCTGGGCTTGAATGAGCCTCCTGAATAGCTGGGACTACAGGTGTACATTACCAGGCCTGGCTAATTTTTTATTTTTTGAGACAGAGTTTTGCTCTTGTTGCCCAGACTGGAGTGCAGTGGCATGATCTCTGCTCACCGCAACCTCCGCCTCCCGGGTTCAAGAGATTCTCCTGCCTCATCTTCCTTAGTAGCTGAGATTACAAGGAGTACAGCTAATTTTGTATTTTTAGTAGAGACGAGGTTTGTCCATGTTAGTCAGGCTGGTCTCGAACTCCTGACCTTAGGTGATTCGCCAGCCTCAGCCTCCCAAAGTGCTGGAATTACAGGCGTGAATCATTGTGCCTGCCTTGGCTAATTTTTAAATTTTTTGTAGAGAGGGGCTCTCACTGTGTTTCCTGGGTTAGACTCAAGCTCCTAGGCTCAAGTGAGCTTCCTGGCCTGGCTCTCCAAAGTGCTGAGATTACATGTGTGAGGCCATCGCATCCTGCCCATTTTTTTTGTCTTTTAAGACATTGACATTTTTGAAGAGTCCTACCCTGTGGTTTTGTAGAATGTCTCTCTATTTGGATTTATTTGATTGTTTCACCATGATGAGATTCATGTTAAGCTTTTTTGGCACAAATACTGCACAGGTAATACTGTTTTCTAAACACGTCACATTAAGGGGCTCATGGTATCCATTTGTCCTGTTATGGGTGATTTTAAATTTGATCATTTGGTTAAGGCAGTTCTGTTAGATTTCTCCATTTGTAAAGTGTTTTTACCTTCATAGTTAATAAGTAACCTGTGTGATATTATTTTTAGTCTGTGGGAATTTTTTTTCCCAGCCATTTTTTCCCAGTGTTTTTTTTTTTTTTTTCTTACATTTTTGTAGGTACATAGTAGATATGTATATTTATGGGATACCCAGTTTTAAAATCCACTGATGGATAATTTGTGCCTGAACCAGTAGTTACTCTAGTAATTATAAAATACATTGCTCTTTTATTGGAATTTTAATCATGTTTTTGTTGTTATTGTAGGATACCATATACCTTTTAGAAGGAATTTGCAAAAGTGATCCAAAGTAGGTCATGTTTTATCGTGTTAATAGCTACATTAAATTTTACGTATTAATATTAAAAGCCAAGTGCATTTATAGTGAAAACTTTTTTCCAGATTGTCTGAAGACTCGATCTCTGTGTTAGTACTCAGATGTCTTACAGAAGCTTTACCAGAAAACAGGTAAATTCTCATTTTCTTTTAAGCTTTACCCCTTAGTTAATAACTTAAATTCCCTGATTAATAAGCATTTAACAAAGTTTCTTTTCCAACTTATCAGATTGAGTCGATTACTTCACAAACACAGATTTGCTGAAGCTGAGAGCTTTGCAATTCAGTTTGGACTAGATGTTGAGGTAATCATTCATGTATTAATTTGTTCACCAAACAAGCATTTGCTCATGTGCTAGAGGCTTAGGGGACAGACATGTAAAATATAATTGGAATTTACTATGAATAGGCCTGTAATTAAGATATAACTGAAGTCAAGTAGAGATTCATAGGAAAGAGTGACCCACAGTGGGGCAGAAAGATGTCATTGAGGAGGTTGTTTTCAGATCAGGTCTTTTTTTTTTTTTTTCTTGAGGTGGAGTCTTGCTCTGTTGCCTAGGCTGGAGTGCAGTGGTGCAATTTTGACTCACTGCAAACTCCGCCTCCTGGGTTCAAGTGATTTCCTGCATCCGTCTCTTGAGTAGGTAGGATTATAGACATGCACCACCATGCCCAGTTAATTATTTTATTTTGTTTTACTTTTTTGAGACGGAATTTCTGTCTTGCTGCCAGGCTGGAATGCAATAGCGTGATCTTGGCTTACTGTAGCCTCCACGTCCTGGGTTCAAGTAATTCTTCTGCCTCAGCCTCCTGAGTAGCTGGGATTACAGGCATGTGCCACCATGCCTGGCTGATTTTTTTTTTTTTTTTTTTTAGTAGAGGCAGGGTTTCTCCATGTTGGTCAGGCTGGTCTCAAACTCCTGACCTCAGGTGATCCACCTGCCTCAACCTCCCAAAGCTTTGGGATTACAGGTGTGAGCCACTGCACCTGGCCTAATTTTTGTATTTTAGGTAGAGATGGGATTTTACGGTGTTAGCCAGGCTGATCTCAAACTCCTAACCTCATGATATGCCCGCCGTAGCCTCCCAAAGTGCTGGGATTACAGGCATGAGCCACTGCGTCTGGCCTCAGGTCAGGTCTTGAAGGTGTTCCAGACAGATCATGGAGGGGAAGGGCTTCTGGGTACAAGGTCAGCATGGATAGAATGAACAGGACTTCTGATGCTTCAGGAAGTCCTACTGATTAGGTAGGACTAGAGTGTAGGTTATATGGGCAGCAGAGCAAAAGAAGATGATGATGCAGAAGTAGGGGCCTTTGTCACTCAGGCTGGAGTACAGTGGGGTAATGACAGCTTACTGCAGCTTTGACCTCCCAGGCTCAAGTAATCCTCCTGCCTCAGCCTCCGAAACGGCTGGGACTGCAGGTGTATACCACCATGCCCAGCTAATTTTTTAAACTTTTTGTAGAGACAAGGTTTTACCGTGTTGCCCAGGCTGGGCTTGAATTCCTGGGCTCAAGAGGTCCGTCTTCCTTGGCCTCCCAAAATTCTGAGATTACAGTCCCAAACCACCAATTCTGTACAGGAGTTAGAGTTCATTTTGCAGGTGATAGGAACCTACTGACAG
Organism: Alouatta palliata; assembly: GCA_004027835.1. Taxonomy (NCBI): domain Eukaryota; kingdom Metazoa; phylum Chordata; class Mammalia; order Primates; family Atelidae; genus Alouatta; species Alouatta palliata. Next base: position 24,476 of record PVKV010023297.1, on the reverse strand, counting down.
TTTTAAGCAGGAGAGTATCTTGATTAGGTTGTCATTTTGGAAAGACAGAATTGTTTAGAGATGGGTAAGTGCATTGCAACTAAGCATCTTTCTCTAGGAGACCTGAACCTGGGCAATGAAGTATAGATATAGGTGAGAGAGAAGGCTGATAAGAGAGGAATATAGGCCTGGTGCGGTGGCTTACACCTGTAATCTTAGCACTTTGGGTGGCTAAGGCGGGCAGATAACCTGATATCAGGAGTTCAAGACCAGCCTGAGCAATATGGCAAAACCTAAAAATACTCTATTAACAATACAAAAATTAGTCAGGTATGGTGGCACATGCCTGTAGTCCCAGCTACTCAGGAGGCTGAGGCAGGAGAATTGCTTGAACCTGGGAGGTGGAGGTTACATTGAGCAAAGATCATGCTACTGCACTAGAGCGTTGGCAACAGAGTGAGACTGTGTCTCAGAAAAAAATGAAAGAGAGAGGAATATAGAGGGTAGAATCAGCAGGACTTAGTGATCAAATGGAAGGAAGGGCAAGAGACTTGAGGTTGACTTGCTGAACTGTGGCTCATCATACACATTGGGTGATGATGGCATGATAAATGAGGAATAGGTGTGGAAGAGCAGGTTAGGGATAAAAGATGCAAAGTTCTTTATGAAAATTGGATGTGAGCTGGGCATGGTGGCTAACACCTGTAATCCAAACACTTTGAAGCCCAAGGTGGGGGCGGATCACCTGAGGTCAGGGTTGAAGCCCAGCCTGACCAACATGGTGAAACCCCGTCTTAAAAAAAAAAAAAAGAAAATTGGATGTGAACTGAGCATAGTGGTGCATGCTGGTAGTCCTTGCTGCTCAGGAGGCATGGGCAGGAGGATTCCTTGAGTCCAGGTGTTTGAGGCTATAATGCAGTATGACTGGTCTGTTAATAGCCACTGCACCCCAGCCTGGGCATCATAGTGAACTTCTCTCTCATCTCTAAATTAAAAAAAAAATTGATGTGAGCGATCTGGTGAAATAGGAATGTCTGGTGGGAAGTTCAGGAGTGGCCTAAGCTGCCTTCAAAGGTGGGAGACACCAGTGTAATGGCTCAGACCACTCCAGCAAATGCAGAGAGTAAAAAGAGATCTGAGGATGTGATATGGGGGCAGTAGCATACGAGGGATGAAGGAGGAAGGGCTATACACATATTTGAGAAGAAATGAGAGAGGAAAACTGTAAGAATGTATAATTATAGAAACCAAGGAAGCAGTAAGTTTTAAATATACTGGGGAGTGATCAGTAGTTTCAAATACTACAGAGAAGATCAAGTATAAAAGCTGAAAGATGTCTGGAGAATGCAGCAATTAGGTCATTGATAATCCTTGAAAAGTTAGTTTTTGGGGAAGTAATGAAAGAGAAAGCCTGATTGTAGTTGGTTAAATAATTAATGTTTATTGGCCGGGCACAGTGGCTTATTCCTGTAATCCCAGCACTTTGGGAGACCAAGGTGGGTGAATTGCCTGAGCTCAGGGTTCGAGACCAGCCTGGGCAACATAGTTAAACCCTGTCTCTACTGACATACAAAAAGAAAAAAAAATTAGCTGGGTGTGGTGGTGTGTGCCTGCAGTCCCAGCTACCTGGGAGGCTGAGGAAGGAGAGTTGCTTGAATCCGGGAGGCAGAGGTTGCAGTGAACCAAGATCTTACCACTGCACTCCAGCCTGGGCAACAGAGCAAGACTTCATCTCCAAAAAAAAAAAAAGAATTAATATTTACTAAGTCAGTGCTTGCTGTTCATGTGTTTGTTTTAAAAATACAGTGTTTTAAAAAATACAGAATAATTCTTTAAAAACATATACATATATACATACGTATATATAAATACATACGTATGTATGTATTTTTTGTAAAGATGCAGTTTCACCATGTTGGCCAGGCTGGTCTTGAACTCCTGACCTCAAGTGATCTACCCGCCTCAGTGTCCCAAGGTGCTGGGATTACAGGCGTGAGCCACTGCACCTGGCTGAAAAATATATATATTTATATATATGTTTTGTAGAGACAGGGTCTTGCTATATTGCCCAGACTGGTCTTCAACTCTCCTGGCTTCAAGTGATCCTCCCTCCCTGGGCACCTAAAGTGCTGGGATTAAAGGCCTAAGCCACCATGTCCAGCAAGAATAATTCTGTGTATTTAGAAATGTATGTGAGTTAAGAGACAAAGGAAGTAATGGAATAAGTACTAAATACAAGAATAATGTATACTTCTGGTTGGGGAAGGAGGATGATGTATTTGGGAAGAAAACAGTGGGATCTGAAACTATTGGTAACATCTGCTTTATTTTTTTTAAGCTAAGGGTGATGAGTATATTACTATTATAGTATTTATAATTTACACTATTACCTTTTTGAACATCTGAAAGATTTTAGAACTAATGTAATCCCAGCTCTTTGAGAGGCCAAGGCGGGTGTATCACTTAAGGCCAGGAGTTCAAGACCAGCCTGGCCAACATGGTGAAACCGTCTCTACTGAAAATTCAAATATTAGCCAGGCATGGTGGTGGGTGCCTGTTGTTCCAGTTACTCAGGAGGCAGAGGCAGGTGAATCACTTGAATGAGAAGGCAGAGGTTGCAGTGAGCCAAGACTGCACCATTGCACTCCAGTCTGGACAACAGAGTGAGACTCTGTCTCAAAAAAAAAGAAAGAAAAAGAGAAAACAAGAATAATTGTACATATTTTCAAGGTGTAATATGGTGCTTTTATACATTTACATTGTGCTGTGACTAAATCAAGCTAACTTATCTGTCACCTCTCTTTTTTTGTGGTGAGAACACTTAAAACCTACTTTTTTTAAGCACTTTTTTCTTTTTTGAGATGGTCTTGCTTTGTCTCCCAGACTGGAGTTCAGTGGTGCAATTTCGGCTCACTGCAACCTCTACCTCCAGGGTTCAAGTGATTCTCATGCTTCAGCCTCCTGAGTAGCAGGGATTACAGACGCACACCACCATGCCTGGCTAGTTTTTTGTACTTTAGTAGAGACGGGGTTTCGCCATGTTGCCCAGGCTGGTCTTGAACTCCTGAACTCAGGCAATCCGCCTGCCTCGGCCTCCCAAAGTGCTAGGATTACAGTTGTGAGCCACCACACCTGGCTCTTTTAGCAATTTTGAAGTATACATTATTACTAACTATAGTCATTGTAGACCTCTGAAACTTATTCCTCCTTCTAACTGAAGCTTTACAGCCGTGGAACATCTCTTGACACCCCTGTATCCCTCAGTCCCTTCCCCTGGGCTCTAGTTATCGCCATTCTATTCTCTACTTTTATGAGTTTGACTGTTACAAGATTTTATATGTAAGTGAGATCATACAGTATTTTTCTTTCTGTGTCTGACTTATCTCACTTAGTATAATGTCCTTCAGGTTTATCCATGTTGTTGCAAATGACAAATTTTCCCTTTTTTTTTAATATACAGGATCTTACCATGTTGCCCAGGCTGGCCTCAAACTCCTGGTCTCAAATTATCATCCTGCCTTGGCCTCCTGAGCAGGCTGGCACTACATGCAGCTTCTAGACTGAACTATATTTTATTGTGCAAATATACCACATTTTCTTTATTCACTTATCTGTTGATGGATAGCAGCTTCTAGACTGAACAATATTTTATTGTACATCTTTATTCATTATCTGTTGATAGATATGTAGATTTCATATCTTAGCTCATATGAAGCTGTTAGTAAGTGTACTGCTTGACATGTTTAATAAGGGCTCAACACATACGGTTCCATACCTGCTAATAATCTGGATTATCTATCAGATATGTAAATGTTACTTTCTCTAAATCTTATTCCTGGAGTGCATGAGGATTCACCTTTTTCACAGTAGTTTGTCTTACTCAGCTTACTGTGAGAATAAGCCATCCTCTGGTATTATTGTACTTCAAATTGCTTGATGTGGCATGTTTATGTTACAGCCTGTTTACAAGGTCAAGTCAAATCATATATTAGAGAAACTGGCTTTGAGTTCTGTGGATGCCAGTGAACAGACTGAATGGCAACAACTTATAGACGACGCTAAGGAAAATCTACATAAAATCCAGGTATGTTTTCCTTGTCACATACTGGAATACTGAGATTGATGTGTTGATCAGCATTAGGTTGCCTTACTGTGTCTGGCATTTTTGAAACAGGACGATGAATTTGTGGTGAATTACTGCCTGAAGGCTCAGTGGATAACCTATGAAACCACTCAAGAGATGCTGAATTATGCCAAAACCAGGGTAGGTTCGTTTTTTTGTATTTTGGGGTATTTTTTTGGTAGGGATAATTTGCTTTAATCTCTCATAATTCTGCCACCTCAAACATATTTTTTCCTCCTATCCTCTATGTGTATCATTAATAAAAAAGTTTTTATAACAGCTTTATGGAGATAATTCATATCCTATACAATTCACCTATTTAAAGTATACAGTTCAGTGGTTTTTAATATATTTGTTGAGTTGTGCAAGCATCATCATCAATTTTAGAACTTTTAAACCTCTCCAAAAAAGAACCTCTATCTGAGGCCAGATGCGGTGGCCCACACCTAATCCCAGCACTTTGGGAGGCTAAGGTGGGTGAATCACGTGAGGTCAGGAGTTCGAGACCAGCCTGGCCGACATGGTAAAAATCCCATCTCTACTAAAAATATAAAAATTAACTGGGTGTGGTGGCATGCGCCTGTAGTTCCTGCTATTTGGGAGGCTGAGGCAAGAATCGCTTGAAGCTGGGAGATGGAAGTTGTGGTGAGATGAAATTGCACCACTGCACTCCAGCCTGGGCGACAGAGCGAGACTTTGTCTGAAGAAATGAACTTAGGGCTGAGTTCAGTGGCTCAGACCTGTAATCCCAGCACTTTGGGAGGCCATCACGGGTGGATCACCTGAGGTAAGGAGGAATTCAAGACCAGCCTGGCCAACATGGTAAGACTCTGTCTCTACTAAAAATACAATAATTAGCCAGACTTGGTAGTGCACACTTATAATCTCAGCTACTTGGGAGGGTGAGGCAGGAGAATTGCTTGAACCCAGGAGGCTGAGGTTGCAGTGAACCAAGATCATGCCACTGCACTCCAGCCTGGGTGACAGCCTGAGACTTTGTCTCCAAAACAAAGCAAAATAAAAAGTTAAATTAAATTGGCTGGGTGTGGTGGCTTATGCCTGTAATCCCAGCATTTTGGGAGGCCAAGGCCGGTGGATCACAAGGTCAAGAGATCAAGACCATCCTGACCAAAATGGTGAAATGCCGTCTCTACTAAAAATACAAAAATTAGCTGGGCGTGGTGGCACGTGCGTGTAGTCTTAGCTACTCGAGAGGTGAGGCAGGAGAATCGCTTGAACCTGGGAGGTGGAGGTTGCAATGAGCTGAGATCGTGCCACTGCATTCCAGCCTGATGACAGAGTGAGACTCCGTCTCAAAAAAAAAAAAAAAAGAAAAAAATCAAATTAAAAAGTTTAAATGGCCAGGTGCAGTGGGTCATGCCTATAATTCCAGTAGTTAGGGAGGCAGAGGTGGGCAGGTCACCTTAGGTCAGGAGTTCAAGACCAGTCTGTACAACATGGTGAAACCCCGTGTCTACTAAAAATATAAAAATTAGCCGGGCGTGGTGGTGTCCTCCTGTAATTTCAGCTACTCAGTAGGCTGTGGCAAGAGAATCTCTTGAACCTGGGAGGCAGAGATTGCCGTGAGCCGAAACTGTGCCACTGCACTCCAGCTTGGGTGACAGAGAGAGACTCTGTATCAAAAAAAAAAAAAAAGAAAAAAAAGAGAACCTTTATGCTATTAATAGTCATTCCCCATTCCTGCAGTCCCCCAGCTTCAGGAAACCACTAATTTACCTTCTGCTCTCTAGATTTGCCTATTCTGGACAGTTCAAATAAATGGAGTTATATATATGTCCTTCATGTCTGATTTCTTTCACTTAGCATAATCTTTTCAGGGTTCATTCATGCTGTGGCATGTGTCAGTGCTGTATTTCTTTTTATTGCTAAATAATATCCTATTTTATGGATATACCACATTTTGTTTCTCCATTTATCAATTAATGGACATTTGGGTTATTTCTACTTTTTCCCCCAGTTTTGTTTTTGTTTTGTTAAAGAAATACATAACATGAAATTTACCATCTTAACCTTTTTTTTAAAAAAAAAATTTTTTTTAATTTTATTTTTGAGAGAGAGTCTCACACTGTTGCCCGGGCTGGAGTGCAGTGGCGTGATCTCTGCTCACTGCAGCCTCCACCTCCTGGGTTCAAGTGATTCTCCTGCCTCAGCCTCCTGAGTAGCTGAGATTATAGGCGCCTGCCACCACACCTGGTTAATTTTTGTATTTTAGTACAGACGAGGTTTCACCATGTCAGTCAGGCTGGTCTCGTATTCCTGACTGTAAATTATCTTCCTGTCTCAGCGTCACAAAGTGCCATAATTATAGGCGTGAGCCACTGCATCCTGCCTATCTTAACCATTTTAAAATTTAATGGTGTTAAATACATTTATAATCACATGCAACCATTATCCAACTCCCCAACTCTTTTCATCTTTATGAAACTGAAACTCTGCCCATTAAACACTGACTTCCCATTGGAGGCCCTGGCAAATGGTTATTTGCTGTCTATGTGTATAATTTTGACTGCTATAAGTACTTTATATTATATGGAATCATACAGTACTTGTCTTTTGTAACTGGCTTATTTCACTTAGCATAATATCCTCTAGGTTCATATATGTTGCAGATGACAGGATTTCTTTCCTTTTTGTTTATCCATGGTCCCTGACTCTGACCCTAACCCCGACTTCTTATTTCCACATTTTTGCTGCTGTGCATAATGCTGCTATGAACATGGGTATACAGATGTCTGTTTGAGTCCCTCTTTCAGTTCTTTGGAGTATATACCCAGAAGTGGAAATGTTGGGTCATATCCTGATTCTCTTTTTTTGAGACAGAGTCTCACTGTTGCCCAGGCTAGAGTGCAGTGGCGTGATCTTGGTTCGCTGCAACCTCTGCCCCTCCCACCCACCACTCTCCAGCTCAAGTGATTCTTTCCCCTCAGCCTCCCGAGTAGCTGGGATTATAGATGTGTGCCACCACACCCAGCTAATTTTTGCAGTTTTAGTGGAGACAGGGTTTCATCATGTTGACCAGGCTGGTCTCAAATTCCTGACCTCAGGTGATCCGCCACCCACCTTGGCCTCCCAAAGTGCTGGGATATCAGGCATGAGCCACCACATCAGGCCCTAATTCGCTCTTTAATTTTTTAAGGAACCATATTAGTTTCCACAGTGACTGTGCCATTTCACATTTTCAGCCACAGTGCATGAATGTTCCAATTTCTCCACAATTTTACTAATACTTTTTGTTTTTGAGACAAAGTTTTGCTCTCACCCAGGATGGAGTGCAATTGTAATGCATTGCAGCCTCAAACTCTTGGGCTCAAGCAATCCTCCTGCCTCAGACTCTCAAGTGTTGAGATACTGGGCCAAGTGCAGTGGCTATAATCCCAGCACTAATGGATGTAAGGTGGGAGGGTAAGTTCTTTTTTGAGATGGAGTCTTGCTCTGTCACCTAGGTTGGAGTGCAGTGACGCGATTTCAGCTCACCGCAACCTCCCCCTTCTGGGTTCAAGTGCTTCTCCTGCCTCAGCCTCCTTAGTAGCTGGGACTACAGGCATGTGCCACCATGCCCAGCTAATTGTTTGTATTTTTAGTAGAGACAGGGTTTCACTATGTTGGCCAGGCTGGTCTCAAACTCCTGACCTTGTAATCTGCCCGCCTCGGCCTCCCAAAGTGCTGGGATTACAGGCATGAGCCACCTCGCCTGGCCGGAGGGTAAGTTTTGATACTGTTTGTGTATATTAGTTTGTCTTATACCTAAGAAGTAATTTTTAAAAAATGGATTCTTTGCTGGGCGCAGTGGCTCATGCCTGTAATCCCAGCACTTTGGGAGGCCCAAGCAAGCAGATCACTTGAGGTCAGGAGTTCGAGAGCAGCCTGGCCAATATGGTGAAACCCCATCTCTACTAAAAATGTGAAAAAAAATTAGCTGGACGTGGTGGTGCATGTTTGTAATCCCAGCTACTTGGAAGGCTGAGGCAGGACAATTGCTTGAACCCATGAGGCAGAGGTTGCACTGAGTGGAGATGCCATCATTGCACTTCAGCCTGGATGACAGAGCAAAACCTTGTCTCAAAATAATACTACTAATAATAAAGATAAAATAAAAAATGGTTTCTTTTCCTGTCATAGACCTTTTTTTACTTGTAGTTTTTGTGATTGCAAATAATGCAATTTTTGCAATGACCTATGAGTATTATTGCTATTTATTTATTTTTATTATTTTTTATTTGAGATGGAGTCTCATGTTGTACCCTAAGCTGGAGTGCAGTGGCACCATTTCGGCTCACGGCAAGCTCAGCCTCCTGGGTTCAAGGGATTCTTGTGCCTCAGCCTCCTTAGTAGCTGGGACTACAGGCATGTGCCACCATGCCTGGCTAATTTTTTTGTATTTTAGTAGAGACAGGGTTTCACCATGTTGCCCAGAGTCATCTCGAACTCCTGAGGTCAGGCAATCCACTTGCCTCAGCCTCCCAAAGTGCTTGGATAACAGGCATGAGCCACCGCCCCCAGCCAAAAGCATTACTTTCTTTAAAAAGTCACTTCTTTATGCTTTAATATTCATTTCACACTTAAATGCAATTTGTTAAAAAAATTTTTTTGTTTTTGCTGGGCGTGGTGGTGGGCACGTAATCTCAGCTACTTGGGAGGCTGAGGCAGGGGAATCGCTTGAACCCAGGTGGCGGAGGCTGAAGTCAGCCGAGATTGCACCATTGCACCCCAGCTTGGACAACTAGAGTGAAACTCCATCTCAAAAAAACAATTTTTTTTTTAATTCACGGAAAATCCGTATTTTAGGAAATAGCTAACATAGTAGATTTTCTTCTCACTGTATTTCTTATTATTCTTAGCTTTTGAAGAAAGAAGATAAAACGGTTCTCATTTATTCTGATGGCTTGAAAGAGGTAATTACATTAGATGTATAGGTTAATATGTGGGTGAATATACCTTTATAATATGTTTTCTATTCAAGATAGGCCCATATTTTATCAAGAGCAAGTTATTTTAATACCTTAGTTTTCTTATCTGCAAAATGATAATAGGTACATACTTTATAAGGTCATTTTGGGATCAAAGGAAATAATTCCTATAAACTGTTGTGCATAGTACCTGGTACCTGCTAAACATTCAAATGAAGATAAACTGTGATGATGATTATGATGGTGCCAGAATACATGTGTGCATGCATGTGTGCATATAGATTATAAATTCTTAGTTCAAAGTAAATACTGTAATCCAGCTGGATTTGACCATAAGAACTTAGAAATCAGTGAGAAAACTGATTTTAAAGAGTACCTATAGGCTGGGCTTGGTGGCTCACGCCTGTAATCCCAGCACTTCAAGAGACTGAGGTGAGTGGATCACCTGAGGTCAGGAGTTTGAGACCATCCTGGCCAACATGGTGAAACCCCATCTCTACCAAAAATACAAAAATTAGCTGGGAGTGGTGGCAGGTGCCTGTCATCCCAGCTGCTTGGTGGCTGAGGCAGGAGAATAACTTGAACTTGAGAGGCAGAGGTTGCAGTGAGTTGAGATTGTGCCACTGCACTCCAGCCTGGCTACAAGAGTGAAACTGTCTAAAAAAAAAAAAGAGTACCTGTAATTAATGTGTGTGCCTTTATAATTGGATGTAATTGGAAATTTTTAATCTCATGTTTTATGTGTGTATGTGTATGTATGTGTATGTATATGTGTGTTAAATAAAGGAAGTCATGTGGGAATTGAGTTGTGATGTGAGATGAAATGTGAATGTGTATTCACATGTGAAATGTAATGATTAATTTTTAGTGTTTTTAAAATTTCAATATTATTGCATATAAATTCAGATTATTAAATTATTTTTTCTTCAGGTGCTAAGAGCTCATGCAAAATTGACTACCTTTTATGGAGCATTTGGACCAGAAAAATTCAGGTGTGTATATTCCCTGTTAAAATTTTTTTGGCCAGGCATGGTGTCTCACGCCTGTGATCCCAGTACTTTGGGAGGCGGAGGCGGGTGTAACACCTGAGGTCAGGAGTTGAGACCAGCCTGGCAACATGGCGAAATTTCGTCTCTACTAAAATGCAAAAATGAGCCAGGTGTCATGGTAAACACCTGTAATCTCAGCTACTAGGGAGGCTGAGACAGTAGAGTTGCTTTAACTCGGGAGGTGGAAGTTGCAATGAGCCGAGATCATACCACTGCACTCCAGCCTGGGCGACAGCAGAAGACTTGGTCTCAAAACAAAAAAAATTTTTTTTTAGATTATTAGTCACATAGAAATTTTGAATGTCATAAAAGCTATAGCATTTCTCTTCATGATTTGTGTTTCTATTGCGGGGGTGTTGAGTGATGGAAAATACTGTCTTTCCAGCAACAAAACTGGCTGAACATTCTTGTTGTCATTCCTTTTTTTTTTCTTTTTTGAGACAGGGTCTTGCTCTGTTACCCAGGTTAGAGTATGGTGGCACAATCATAGCCCACGGCAGCCTCAGCTTCTTAGGCTCAGTAAAAAATCTAGCTATTCTGGATAAATCAAGTATTTGGTTCCTTATCTTCAAAGAAGTAAACTCTCTTAAAAACATTTTTGGCTGGGTGCAGTGGCTCATGCCTGTAATCCTAGCACTTTGGGAGGCCAAGGTGGGCAGATCACGCGGTCAGGAGTTTGAGACCAGCCTGGCCAACATAGTGAAACCCCCATCTCTACTAAAAATACAAAAATTATCGGGGCATGGTGGCGCGCACCTGCAATCCCAGCTACTGGACAGGCTGAGGCTGGAGAATTGCTTGAACCTGGGAGATGAAGGTTGCTGTGAGCTGAGATTGTGCCACTGCACTCTGGCCTGGGCAACAGAACAAGATTCTGTCTCAAAAAAAAAAAATTTTCTAAGTTGTGACTGGGCGTGGTAGCTCATGCCTGTAATCCAGCACTTTGGAGGCCTAGGTGGGCGGATCACAACGTCAGGAATTTGAGACCAGCATGGCTGACGTGGTAAAACCCTGACTCTGCTAAAGATACAGAAATTTCCATGCACCTGTAATCTCAGCTATTCGGGGAAGGCTGAGGCAGGAGAATCACTTGAACCTGGGCGGCAGAGGTTGCAGTGAGCCAAGATCATGCCATTGCACTCCAACCTGGGGGACAGGGTGAGACTCTATCTTAAAAAAAAAAAAAAGGAAAACCATTTCTAAGTTTCAAGATACCTAAGATTATATAGACTTACATGGATTCTGTAGCTGACATTACTATTTAGCAGTAATAATTATGTCTTATATAATACAAAACATTGTTTATATTGCAAGGCATTCATTATAGAACAATTTCGTGTACAACAGCTACTCCAAGACACCCTGTAACCTGCAGCTCCCAGGTCATTCTGTGTGAGCTCAAGAAGCTGCTCCAAGGCAGCCCTAATTGTTTGTTTTTCTAGCAGTAAATTTACCCAGGACTTTTTTCACTAGGCCACCCTAGCAGTGAGAGAGGTAGATCTTCATATGTGTAAGTTCATCTTTTCCATCCTATTGATTAATAGCCATAAAAATTGGATTTACTTATATTTTACTTAGTGAAAATCTCACCTCTTTAGAATGATCTGGCTCTTTTTGTAATACCAGTCGTGGCTCACGCTTGTAATTCCAGCTACTTGGGAGGCTGGGGCATGAGAATTTCTCGAACCGATGAGATAAAGGTTGCAGTGAGCTGAGATTTACTCCACTTTCACTGTAGCCTGGGTCACAGAGTGAGACTTCATCTCAAAAAAAAAAAAAAAAAATACGATACAAATGCCTGTAATCCCATCTATTCAGGAGGCTGAGGTGGGAGCATTGCTTGAGCCCAGAAACTCAAGTCCAGCCTGAGCAACAAAGTGAGATCACATCTCCAAAAAGCAAAAACAAGAATGAAAAATAATTATTTCTACAGTGATTATCTGAGGAAGGCCCTACAAAAAGCTACATGGCTCTGGGGAAGATGACAGAAGTTGTAGGGTCTAAGATAAGAAGGAAATGTACTTTGCACTGTTTTTAACTTTATGAAGAACAAAACTAATTAAAATGCATATAAAGATATGCACTTAAAAGGTATAACCTTAATTTTTTTTTAACTAACTTTTTTCCTTTCTTTGTCTATTCAGTGGCAGTTCTTGGATTGAATTTCTAAATAATGAAGATGAACTTAAAGATATTTTTTTACAGCTAAGAGAAGGAAACCTTGTTTGTGCACAGTACCTTTGGCTTCGACATCGGGTAACATGTTTCACATTTTTTCCTTAACTTCGTAGCTCCTGAGTTAGGTGATTGAATCAATGTTGGAAGCTAACAGAGCACAAGTGTGACTGGGTGATGGGGTGTTTTTTGATTGGTTCCTAGAATATGACTTGCTTTTGTTTGCAAAGGGCAAGGGGATAAAAAAGACTTTGCCCATTAGCCGGGCCCATTGGCTCACTCCTGTAATCCCAGCACTTTGGGAGGCCGAGGTAGGTGGATCACTTAATGTTGGGAGTTCGAGACCAGCCTGGCCAACATGGTGAAACACTGTCTCTACCAAAAATACAAGTGAAGTGAAGGTTGCAGTGAGCCATGATCATGCCATTGCACTCCAGCCTGGATGACAGAATGACACTCTGTCTCATAAAAAAGAAAAAAAAAAAGAGACTTTCCCCAGAGGAAATTGTCCTTTAATGATATTAAATCAGAAGAAGTACTATGTACTGTGAGGATACAGTATAACCTTATTTTATCCAATCATTAAGAGTCTAGATTTTTGGGAGCTAAATGATGAGAACACATGGATGCATAGAGGGAAACAGCACATGCTGGTGTCTTTCTGAGATTGGAGGGTGGGAGCAGAGAAATGATCAGGAAAAATACCTAAATGGTTAATAGGCTTAATTGCTGGATGATGAAATAATCTGTACGACAAACTTTCTTGACACAAGTTCACCTACGTAACAAAGCTACACTTATACTACAAACCTACACTTATACTGCTGAACTTCAAATAAAAGTTAACCAAAAAAGAGTCATCTAACTCCTGATTTTAGCTCACAAGGCAACATATTATTATGTGATTTATTAGTGGGCTTTTTTGTTTTTTTTTTTTTAAGATGGAGTTTCACCATGATGGCCAGGCTGGTCTTGAACTCCTGACCTCAGGTGATCCACCCACCTTGGCCTCCCAAAGTGCTAGGATTACAGGCGTGAGCCACCACGCCCGGCCTATTAGTGGGCTTTCTAATGTAGCATTGCTGGAGAAGATATTGCTACTGCAGCTCAGATTGTAGGAAAAGATTTCACCTTGAAATTGCTTGTCTCTATCCCCTTAAGGTTGGCCTAGAACATTAGATCCAAAAAGTCATTGACAGGAAAATCCCTGGCTGGAAGCACCCTGCCCCCGGGAAGTTCCCAACCCCCCATGCTGAAAAGACCTGTATGCTTCCCGCGTGCGCCCAAACTCAAACAAAGCCCTGGCTCGGCTCCAAACTGCCACGTCAACTCCCCGCCCATACCAATAGCTAAACCAATCCCCAACCTCAACGTCAGCTCTCCCTTCCCTGTTCCCACAACTCTATAAAAGCCCTGAGCAGGCTCACCTGGGCGCGGTTGCTGGCTCTCCTCCCTTGTGTGAGCCCGGCCCGCCCGGAGGATCTCCAATAAAGCCTGAACGCGGTTACCTCTGTGTCTTCCTGACTTAATTCGGCCATGCGTGGGGTTCAAGTAACGAGGGTTCAAGCAGGCCAGACAGTCATAACTTGTTGTGATGCCATTAATGGCCACATTGCTTGTTAGAATTCCTACTATCACCTGCAGTTAAGTTTTCCTTAGAATACTCTCTCTGCTGGTTCCTCTGCAACATGATAAATTATTTGGCACTCAATGCCGTGACATTTCATGCACCACACAGCTCCCAACCAGAATCATTTGCATAGTATAAATCTCCTTTAGCACTCATTATTAAATCAGTAGGCTATTCCTTAAAATCACTTCCTAAAACGTCTTTGTCAAACATTTCAGAGGCTTTTGGTTTAAATTTGTCAGATATTAATTTCTCACTCCTTACAATTTAGGCAAACTTTGAAAGCAGATTTGATGTCAAAATGCTGGAGAGCTTGCTCAACTCAATTTCTGCACCAGTCTCTTTGCAAAAGCTGTGCCCATGGTTTAAAAATGATGTGATTCCATTTGTAAGAAGGACTGTGCCTGAAGGACAGGTGAGTTGTCTTAAGTATTTCCACTCTTCAGGACTTTATTTCATATTTTACATTAGGTCATTGAAGATTAAGTCATGTTAACACCAGTTAGTTGAACAGTTAGGTAACTAACACCAGTGTTAATTAAAGTGTCTCTTAAAAGACAATCATGGTGGTTCAGAATGAGATTCTGTCATTTGCGACAACGTGGATGGAACTGGAGATTATTATGTTAAGTGAAATAAGCCAGGCACAGAAAGACAAACATTGTATGTTCTCACTTATTTGTGGGATCTAAAAATCAAAACAGTTGAACTCATGGGCATAGAGAGTAGAGGATGGTTACCAGAGGCTGGGAAGGGTTGTGGGGTGATCGGGGAGAAGTTGGTATGGTTAATGGCCGTAAAAGAAATATTTAGAAAGAGTGAAGCTGGGTGTGGTGGCTCATACCTGTAATCCCATCACTTTGGGAGGCTGAGGTGGGTGGATCACCTGAGGTCAGGAGTTTGAAAACAACCTGACCAACATGGTGAAACCCTGTCTCTACTAAAAATACGAAAATTAGCCGGGCGTGGTGGCATGTGCCTATAATCCCAGCTACTTGGGAGTCTGAGGCAGGAGAATTGCTTGAACCCAGGAGGTTGCAGTGAGCCAAGATCGAGCCATTGTACTCCAGAAGGAGCACAAGTGAAACTCTGTATCTTAAAAAAAAAAAAAGAATGAATAAGACATACTCTTTGATTGCACAACAGAGTGACTATAGTCGGTAATAACTTAATTCTACGTTTAAAAATAACTAAAGGAGGCCGGGTGCAGTGGCTCATGCCTGTAATCCTAGCACTTTGGGAGGCCGAGGCAGGCAGATCACAAGGTCAGGAATTCAAGACCAGCCTGGCCAATGTGATGAAACCTCATCTCTAATAAAAATACAAAAATTATCCGGGAATGGTGGCGAGCACCTGTAGTCCCAGCTACTCGGGAGGCTGAGGCAGAAGAATCGCTTGAACCTGGGAGGGGGAAGATGCAGTGAGCCAAGACTGAACCACTGCACTCCACCTGAGAGACAGAGGAAGACTCCGTTTCAAAAAAAAAACTAAAAAAGTGTAATTGGATTGTTTGTAACACAAAGGGGATGGATACCCTACTCTCCATGATGTGATTATTTCACATTTCATGACTGTATTAACACATCTCATGTACTCAACAAGTATGTATACCCACAAAAAAAAAAAAGACAATTGTAGATAAGGTGTTTATGGACAAAATAAATTTCTAAAGGAATAAAAGAAGATCATGGAGGTTTTTAGTTACATCAGTGATTATCCATTAAGAATTTTGTTTTTAAATGATCTTTTTCAGATAATTCTTGCAAAATGGTTGGAACAAGCAGCCAGGAACCTTGAATTAACTGATAAGGTAATACTGATTTAATTAACAGTAAAAAGGCATTTTTCACACTTCCAACAGCATAAAACATTGTTTTGAACTGTCTGTAATATTTTTTAAAGGCAAATTGGCCAGAAAATGGACTTCAGTTGGCAGAGCTATTTTTCACAGCAGAAAAACCAGATGAGCTGGGATTGGCATCTTCTTGGCATTGGATTTCCTTGGTATGATGTGGAAAACAGATTTTTAGTAATGAAACAGTCAATTTACCTGAAAGGGTTTGTCTGCATGTATGTGAAGTATCTGAAAATATATCATCTTCTTAAACTTGCTGTTTTTTTGTTCCTTTGTTTTGTGCCTTTCAAATCCACATGAAGGAAAATTGGATTTTTTTTCTTTTTGATATTTGTGTTACAACTTCAACCTATTTTATTTATTTATTTTGAAACAAGGTCTCACTCTGTTGCCCAGGCTGGAATGTAGTGGTGCGACATTCCAGCTCACTGCACCCTCAACTTCCTGGGCTCAAGTGATCTTCCCACCTCAGCCTCCTAAGTAGCTAGGACTGCCTATGCACATCACCACACCTGACTGATTTTTGTGTTTTTTGTAAAGACAAGGTTTTGCCATGTTGCCAAGGCTGGTCTTTAACTCCTGGGCCAAGCGATCCCCTCACCTGGGCCTCCCAAAGTGCTGGGATTATAGATGTGAGCTATGGTGCCCAGCCCCCTCAACCCATTTTTTGTTTGGTTGTTTGAGATGGAGTCTCACCCTCTCACCCAGGCTGGAGTGCAGTGGTGTAATCTCAGCTCACTGCAACCACCACTTCCTGGGTTCAAACAATTCTGTCTTGACCCCCATATAACTGGGACTACAGGTACCCGCCACCACTTCTGGCTAATTTTTTTTGTATTTTTAGTAGAGTCAGGGTTTTAAAAAGTTGGTCAGACTGTTCTTCAAACTCCTGATCTCAAATTATTCACCCTCCTGGGTCTCGAAAAGTGCTGGGATTATAGGTGTGAGCCATTGTGTCTGGCCCCCCTCAACCTATTTTAATGAATACTTTTTCTCTGTTGAACCAACCAGAAGGGGAACTATATAAATATTCTGATAAGTGGTATAATTGGGATTTTCTGCATTAGCACCATTTGACAGTCCTTTGAAAAATAAATCTTGGCTTAGCACTGTGGCTCATGCCTATAATCCCAGCACTTTGGGAGGCCAAGGCAGGTGGATCATTTGAGGTCAAGAGTTGGAGACCAGCCTGATCAACATGGTGAAACCCGTCTCTGGTAAAAATACAAAAAAAAATAGGCATGGTGGTGGGTGCCTGTAGTCCCAGCTATTTGAGAGCCTGCAGCAAAAGAATTGCTTGAACCTGGGAGGCAGAGGTTTCAGTGAGCCGAGCATGACTCCATCTGCAAAAAAAAAAAAAAAAAAACAGAAAAAAATTAATCTTTTCTTTTTTGAGACAGTCTTGCTCTGTTGCCCAGGCTGGAACCTCCCACTCCTGGGTTCAAGCAATTCTCTTGCCTCAGCCTCCCAAGTAGCTGGGATTACAGGTGTGTGCCACTACATCTGGATAATTTTTGTATTTTTAGTAGGGACAGGATTTCACCATGTTTGACAGACTGGTCTTGAACTCCTGACCTCAGGTGATCTGCCCTCTTCGGCCTCCCAAAGTGCTAGGATTACAGGCTTGAGCCACCTTACCTGGCCTAGTATTAGTTTTCAAAGGTTATATCTATCAAGTCAACTTTTCTATATAAGAGCTTTTTCCTCTTGCTGTAAAACATTGTTTTTATCTTTTCCCTGTTGGTTAACTTTTATCAATATTGAAGGTTGTGTTCCTTGCATATAATTTTAGGAAATGTTATACCTTTATGTCTGGTTGTGATATATAATCTCTATAGATAGATGAGATACTGGCACTAGCTAAATGATGCTGTGTACTGGGTATTCTTGGGTTCTGAAAAAGTATTATACTAATATTCTTAATTTTTCTAATTTTTTTAAAAAGAAAATTTCTTTCAGATTCTGATCTGCACTGATTTAGTTTAAATTCTACAAAATTTAGGGCATAAGTTGGTTTAAAGTTGCAGATTTCCTCTTATGTACATAACCAGGGTCATTTCTTATTTTATCTGAAAGAATTCTGATTCCATTTCCCTCTCACACTTTTCTTTTATATCCGTAACAACTTTAACACTTTTGTTTTAGAAAGAATATCAGAAAACAGAGGAAGTATGTCAGCTAAGGACTTTGGTAAATAACTTGCGAGAGTTGATCACGTTGCATAGGAAATACAACTGCAAATTAGCCCTATCTGATTTTGAGAAGGTAAAATACAGTGTCATAAGAATTATTTTGTGTATCAAATTATGGGTAGAGTCTGTGTTTATGCCATCTTTCTTTTGGCATCCAGGAAAATACAACCAGCATAGTGTTCCGAATGTTTGATAAAGTGCTGGCCCCCGAGCTTATTCCCTTTGTCCTAGAGAAGTTTATAAGAGTTTACATGAGAGAACATGACTTGCAGGAGGAGGAACTTCTCTTGCTGTACATAGAGGTAACTTTTCGTTTAGATCTAGTCTTATTTCTTGGATCTATGCGGTGTAGCACTGTAGTAAATATTTAACTCTTTAAGGAATGTCATATGCTTTATCAGTCAGACTCATGCAGCATATTGAATTGGTTAAGAATGTGGGTTATCTGCTCAGATGTGCTTTATGACCAAACAAAAAAAAAAAAACAAAAAAAGAATGTCGGTTAATTGTGCTACTAACCCTCTTAAACAAAAGGGTATATATTAGGACTGTAAACTCAGAAAATCTGAGACAGGTCTCAGTTAATTTAGAAAGTTTATTTTGCCAAGGTTGAGGATGCATCCATGACACAGCCTCAGGAAGTCCTGATGACATGTGCCCAAGGTGGTCTGGGCACAGCTTGGTTTTATACATTTTAGGGAAACATGAGACATCAATCAGCAGATGTAAGAAGTACATTGGTTTGGTCTGGAAAGGTGGGACAACTTGAAGCAAAGGCAGGAAGACTCCAAGTGGGGGGAGCTTCCAGGTCACAGATAAGTGATGCACGAACGGTTACATTCTTTTGAGTTTCTGATTAGCCTTTCCAAAGAAGGTAGTCAGATACGCAGCCATCTCAGTGAACAGAGGGGTAACATTGATAGAATGAGAGGCAGGTTTGCCCTAAGCAGTTTCCAACCTGAGTTTTCCTTAGTGATTTTGGGGGCCCAAGATATTTTCCTTTCACAATACTTTCTTCAAAGGGCTATTGTGCGATCATAGCAGCATGAGCTCAGTAAATATTAACAGTTATTTCTTGTGGACATTATTAATGTGCTACAATAATCTTATTTGTAGATTCTTCAAGAATGTTTCATTCTTAAATTTTCTGTACCATATAAAACTAAAGGCTAATGTTTGGCAGTTTTGTATTTTTAGACCATTGTTAAACATTCATGACTAATTAGAATTTTTAGGGTTTTTTTTTAACTCGCCTGTCGAGACCAGATATCTGTATCTAGCTGTATGTGACAATTTTTTAAAAACATACATGTTTATGCCTTTTTAGGATTTACTGAAGAGATGCAGCTCAAAGTCCACATCAAAGTCCACATCACTCTTTGAAACAGCATGGGAAGCAAAGGCCATGGCAGTAATAGGGTGTTTATCTGACACTGACGTAAGTAAATAGTCACCAATTTCATTTTGCTTTTGAGCATTAGATCTTTTCTGAAAGCTTTTTTGTCTTCATAAAAGTGACACATACTTGTTTTTATTTGAGGTCTGGCTCTGTTGCCCAGGCTGGAGTGTAGTGACATGATCATGGCTCACTGCAGCCTCAACCTCCCTGGCTGAAGGGATCCTCCCACGTCAGCCTCCAGAGCAATTGGGACCATAGGTACATGCCACTACGACTGGCTAACTTTTGTATTTTTTGTAGAGACAGGGTTTCCCCACGTTTCCCAGGCTGGTCTCGAACTCCTGGGCTCAAGTGATCTGCCCTCTTTGTCCTCCCAAAGTATCTGTTTTTGTTAATTTCAGAAAATAAAAAGTGAATGTTTTCTCATTTCTGCCCCTAAGAGAACCTCCATGCATAGTTGCATGCATATCTTTCTAGGCTTTTCTGTGGTTATGCAAACATGGAGACTTGACTTTTCTTTTTCAGTTATTCCCTGCAATGTGACACATTTTTAAATATGTTGTAATGTGCCTTTATTTTAACTTGGCACTGTTACTAGTTACCACTGTAAAATATAAATAAAATAATGAAAACTGTTTTTAAACCAGAGACTGAGGCTGGACACAGTGGCTTAAGACTGTAATCCCAGCACTTTTGGAAGCCAAGGCAGACAGATTGCATGAGCTCAGGAGTTTGGGACCTGTCTGGGAAACGTGGCAAAACCCTGTCTTTACAAAAAAAATACAAAAATTAGCTGGTGTGGTGGTGCACAACAGTAGTCCTAGCTACTTGGGAGGCTGAAGTGGGAGGATCACCTGAGTCCCTTAAGTTGAGGCTCTACTGAGCCATAATTGCACCACTGCACTCCAGCCTGGGCAATGGGAATACAACCCTGCCTCAAAAAAAAAAAAAAAAAAAACCCATACATTGTCGAGACCCTGGAAAGCAATAAAGCTGTATTCTTAGCTTACAGTAGACAAAATACTCTTCTGAATTTTTCTAAATAGTCAGATTGTTCTCTCTACATGAAAACTCAAGAACTATATGGTTTTCCAGTGAGTGGATGAAATATTCTCAAACTACCATGTGGTTGATGTAAGAACTCTGCTCATTAAACTGTGCTATTCACTTACATGCATCATAAACCTGAGGGCTGTTTCTTGTCCATGCATGCATCTCTTTGTAGCTCATATTTGATGCAGTGCTCAAGATCATGTATGCAGCAGTGGTTCCTTGGAGTGCAGCTGTGGAGCAGCTGGTGAAGCGGCACCTGGAAATGGACCATCCCAAGTAAGATTACAGTCTACCAAACAATGATTTTGTGCTTTGGAGAAACGTTGTGTTTTGAGTTGACATTCATTTATGTTTTTATATTGTTTACTGTGTCCCTTATAATCCATGTTAATATCGATAAATTTGCTTTCAGAGTCAAGTTATTACAGGAAAGTTACACACTAATGGAGATGAAAAAACTTTTACGAGGCTATGGAGTAAGAGAGGTGAATCTCTTAAACAAGGAAATAATGGTAAGTACAATCTTTGAAGAGTCTTTTTTCTCTTTCCTTTCATTTCTAGGGCAACATGAGAAATTTAATGAGGATTTTATATTCTAGGAGGCTAATAGAGCCAGGTTTTTTCACTACATTACTTTTGTTAGATATGATAATAATAAGGTGTTCAGTTATTTATGAGAGTATTAAAGACACCAAATAGTAAAATGAAGAAGCTAAAGAAGAAAGATGACAGGACTGTGGAATGATCAGAATATAAATCATGTTTTAATCTTTAATACAATTTAGTTTTTTGCTGCCCTTTTTTTTTTTTTTTTTTTGACATGGAATCTCACTCTGTCACCAGTCTGGAGTGCAGCGGCATGATGTCAGCTCACTCAATTTGCCTTAGCCTCCTGTGTAGCTGGGACTACAGGTACACGCCACCACACCCAGCTAATTTTTGTATTTTTAATAGAGACAGGGTTTCGCCATGTTGGCCAGGATGGTCTCGATCTCTTGACCTTGTGATTCACCTGCGTCGGACTCCCAGAGTGTTTGGATTATAGGCAGGACTCACTGTGCCTGACCTGCTGCATTATTTTAATTTTTTGGCCACTTTGCTCTTACGGGCAAATGATTTCTTGGTTCTCTGTGAGTTTTCATAACAAAGAAATATGCATATTGTCTGTTTCAGGGGGTGGTTAGATACATTCTCAAACAAGATGTCCCATCTTCTTTAGAAGATGCTTTAAAGGTGGCCCAAGCGTTTATGTTGTCTGATGATGAGATCTACAGTCTAAGAATTATTGACCTGATTGATAGAGAACAGGTTTGTAAGTTTTATGTTGTCATTTCATATGACTTCTTTGTTTGTTTGCTTTTTTTGAGACAGAGTCTCACTTCATTTTCCTGGCTGGAGTGCAGTGGCCAGGTTTCACCATGTTGGCCAGGCTAGTCTCAAACTCCTGACCTCAAGTAGTCTGCCTGCCTCAGCCTCCCAATGTGCTGGGATTACTGGTGTAAGCTACTGCACCCAGCCTATTGTGTTTTTAAGTGTCATTATTTTTATATAATTCTATAATCATAGCAATGCCTAGGAATTAAATCTTCAGTACCTAGGATCATATTTTATATTTTAAGTTTATTTGATTGTTTGCTGTCATTAAAAATGGATTTTCAGCATCAGGATGGTTAGCTGATGCATGCAGGGCTTAAAACGTGGATGACAGGTTGATGGGTGCAGCAAACCACCATGGCACATGTAACAAGCCTGCACATTCTGCACGTGTATCCCAGAACTTAAAATTAAATAAAAATGGATTTTCAGATTATTAAAACATTGAACCATAGTCTGTTTTTCCAAATGATGTATTTTCATCTTTAAATAGGAAAGAAGGAAGTCCACACTGTCCTTCGCAAATACCAGCTGTTTTTTCTTTCTTTCAAACCCTTTTTGTAGGGTGAAGACTGTCTCCTTCTGTTGAAGTCTTTGCCTCCTGCTGAAGCTGAGAAAACTGCGGAAAGAGTCGTCATATGGGCACGACTGGCGTTACAAGAAGAGCCAGATCATTCTAAAGAGGTGGGATTTTCACTAAGTAAAATATAAGTAAATCCAGTTGTTATGGCTATTAATCAATAGGTTAGAAAAGATGGACTTACACATAGGAAGATCTACCTTTCTGACTGCAAGGGTGGCCTAGTATAAAAATTCCTGGTTAAATTTACTACTAGGAATTAAAAAACAATTGTGGCTGCCTTGGAGTGGCTCCTTGAGCCCACACAGAATGACCTGGGAGCTGCGGGTTGGAGGGTGTCTTAAAGTAGCTGTTGTACATGAAAGGTTTCTATAATGCCTTGCAGTATAAACAATGTTTTTTGTTATATAGGACATAATTGTTGTCAAATCGTAGTATCAGCTAAAGAACCAATATAAATCTGTATAATCTTAGAACACTGAAACTTAGAAATGGTTTTAAGAGTGTTTACTTCTTTGCAGATAGGGAACCAAATACTTGATTTTTCCAGGATTTTAGTTGGATTTTTACTGATTTTTAATTTTTCTCCTTTTTCAGTATTATATATAGGAGATGAGGTGTTGATACGTTGCCCAGGCTGGTCTTGAACTCCTGAGTTTAAGTTCTATTCTAGTATTAGCCTCCCAAGTAGCTGGGATTACAGGCATGTACCCACCATGCCCAATAGTTAGGTTTTCTTTTTTCTTTTTTTTTTTTTTTCCACTGTTCAAAGTTTATTGGGGGTTTTAGTTGATGTAACGGATAGTTGGTTGCATTGTTTATATGTAGATCTTTTTACATTGTACGGTAATGTACACTACTGATACATATAGTTCACAAAATAAGATCCTTTGGAACAAGACATACGATATTGGATCTATACATTGAATGCCAGGATGTGACTGACTGGGAAAAAATGTTGGACTAGGCATATTCAGTGAAGGAGCCAGGAATTTATATAACAAATGAACATCTCTCTGGCTCAAGGGGCAGCTGCAGCATGTGTAGCATTGGCAGTGGTGCCTCAGAGGTGGCAGGACTATTTCACACTAACCAGTTTAGGACTACACAAGATGACTACCATCCAGCATCAGAATACAGCTGCAGGACTTTACAAACCATTCCTGTTTCTAACTCTGGAATTGATGTTTTTCCCAGTCCATCTTAAAATATGACTGCTTCGATCACAGATCAGATAAAAAGGACAACATGCACAACCTCCAACTAAAGTCCTGTTGTAGCCTAGACAGTGAAATGGTACGACATCAGAAGACTTTAAAATTGCAGCTCTTTTTGGATCCCCCAAAGTGTATCCGCACTCTTCTTCAAACGGGCCTCTTCCTCAGGAGTCAGAGTCACCTTCACAACGTCTGAGATTCCATTCTGTCCCAAAATGCAAGGAACACTAAGGAAGACATCATCCTTTATTCCATAGAGACCCTTAATCGTGGTGGAAATTGTGTGCACCCACCTAAGATTCTTCATTATAGTCTCTGCCAAATCTGCCACAGAGAGTCCGATAGCCCAGGATGTGTAGCCTTTGAGTTTGATCACCTCGTAAGCACTCTCAACCACCTGCTTGTGAACCTCTTTCCACTGTTTCTTATCTGTATCAGTCCCTAAATCTCGGTGCAGAGTCTTCAGGGAGACACCAGCAACATTCACTCCACTCCATACAGGCAAACTGGAATCTCCATGTTCCCCAAGGACCCACGCATGACAGCTTAATGGGTGAACTCCCAGCCTTTCCCCCATCAGGTAACGGAATGGGGCTGAATCCAGATTGCAACCACTTCCAATAACACGGTTTTTGGGAAAGCCACTTATCTTCCAAGCCACATAGGTCAAGATATCCACTGGATTTGAAACAATAAGCATCTTGCAGTTCGGGCTGTATTTTGCAACATTAGGAATGATGAATTTAAAGATGTTCACGTTACGCTGTACCAAATTAAGACGGCTTTCTCCCTCTTGCTGACGTGCCCCAGCCGTAATAATGACCAGCTTGGAGTTTGCAGTTACACTATAGTCTTTGCCAGAGACAATCTTTGGTGTTCTAAGGAAAAGGCTGCCATGTTGGAGATCCATCATCTCTCCCTT
>PVKV010023296.1:0-33628 GCA_004027835.1 Alouatta palliata | reverse complement strand
AAAAAAAAAAAAAAAAAAGGCACTGCAGTGTATTAAAGGGCTCGCCAATTTTCTGTAAGGGCCAGGGAACCAGGCTAAGAAGTTTCACAACCAGAGATAATAGCTGATATCATACCAGGGAGTTGGGGAAACCTAGTAAATTCCCATTAGGCATAAGCATTACGGTTCAAGCCACCAATGTACTGATAATGAATTTTGAATAGTATCAACCACTGATACATCAGCCAGGTCCATCCCCGGAACCTTGATGTAGATCCTGCAAACTGACCCACACACACGTTTGTTTGGGCCACTAACTCTTAATTCTAAGTCTGGTTTATCTACATTTGATTGGAGTAGCTGGAGTTATTCACCCTAGAGAAAAAATAAGTGGGCCTTTTTATTCCCATAAGATGGTAACTTCCAAGGAAAGGATGAATGTAGGGGAAAACAACAATAACAACAACAGATCTCCACTACAGTGCCACCACCATTATCCCTATTTTACAGAATGGAAAGAGAAATGAAAAGTTTAACATGCAAAATAAGCTACCCACATTCAAATAGCTAGAAATGGATAGGGGCTGTAGGCTGCCTCCAGATTAGAAGACACAAATCCAAATGGCTCCAGAATCCAGCATGTGATACAGATGGGTAGAGAAAAGCAGCAGCACAGTGTGATGAAACAGATCACCAGATCATTGATCTCCAGGACTGGTGGCAACAGGGAGTGGTGAGATTGAGGTAAACCAGAGAGCTCATGTCTGTCTAAGAGGGACAGCTGTCCCCAAGCTTCTCCTGGCTGTGGCTCCATGGAATGTTCGCCAGTGGGGCCATCTATGCAGATTGTAAAACAGGGGTTAGAAATCTAGATTTTTATTGTGAAATGTGCCGATGTTTAAGTGTTAATAATTGAAAAAACTTTGTAACTATTGTTTGGGCCGTAATTGTTGTATAAGCTCATCTGCTACTTGATGATTACCTCAGGCTTCTATTTGCAATTTCTGCTCCAGAGTGACTGAGCTCTCACCCACTAAATTACATTGCTATACTACTTCTTTTCAATTAATTGCATTTTTCAAACCCTCTTTTAACTCCCAGACTTTTCCTCTATACTTGACCAGAGCAGAGTTAGAAGATAAGAATTTTCAGTCCTGACATAACTGCTTATTAGCTGTGCAATCCTGATTGAGTCCTTTAACTTCCCCAAATCTTAGGTCTTTATCTGGAAAATGGAAAAAAATTCCACTCTGCCTACCTCCTGAGGTTGTGAGAATCAAATGAAACAACGAATATGAATGTGTTTTGAAAGCTATCAAAATCTACAGAAAAGTCAATATATTTCTTTTAATGATAACCTTAATTTTCAGAAAAGTAATTAGCCAACATTTCTCCTTTCCGTTTATAGAAAATAACACCTTAATTTTTCTTCCGTCTCTGATTCTACGCTATCCTCCTTGGCATTTCACAATGATTGCCTTATAGTCAATAAGCTCATTAACCACTTCCCTGAACACTGCAGGTAACAACTCACCTGCCCCAAAGAACCCATATTTTGAACATAAGCACTTCTTTTTTTCACATACCTTTTTCCTTTTTTTCTAACCAAGTACAACATTAATGAGTTGAACTTTTCTATGGTGATTTGAGGGTAACTGACTTGAATGAGGAGGCAGGATTTCTTAGGAGGTCGACCAGAAGGCACAGCTTGAGTGTGAGTATCCACATCCCCCACTGTCATTCCTTGCGTTTTTTGAGAGTTTGTGTCATGAGCCTGAACCATCTATGTACCATATGTGCCCTGGGGAAAGCCATTCTTACTGAGAGGCAAAATAGAGCCATCACTTACATGAAGAATGGAACCCATTTGGCTATGATATTCCTTTCCACATTTCCCTTCTCAAAACATGTTACAGAGTGAAGACAGGCATAAGCCTCACCCTGTTTCCCTTGTGGAAGCCCTCAGCTGCCCCATTGTGTATACTGACCCGGCACTATCTGCCACCAAGGAGGCATGTTTGGGGGGAGCATCTACATATTTCATACTACAGCTTTTAATGAAATAAAAGCTATAAACAGAGAATCTGCAACAAAACGAAAGGTCCAGATTTGCAAAGTTCTTCTGTAGCTATAGGGGGCCTCTTTGAGAAGGAAATGAAGATATCTTTTAGTACAGACTCAAACAGTATGGATGGCTACTGTTGTATCTTTTAAAATTCGCATCAGTGAATTCTTCTATTGTCCACACAGGGTGGGTCAGAATCTGGTCTTCACTCCCATTCTTTGTACTTGCCAGCTGGGACTCCATTCTGTTTTCACAAATACCCCACTCATACACATTCACAAATATAACACCCTCAATGAAGTCTTCCTTGATGGCACTTCCTTGATCGTCCCGCCCCCACACACAAACTTCTTCTGACCTTGACCCACAATTTAGCATCCAATGTTGTGTCCTGGTACCTAAGGGGCAGTCTCATCTGTTCCATTGGACTTGAAGGTTCAGGGCCATTATGTATACATCTCCTTTAATTCCCACAGTGTCCAGTTCAAGGCAGTGCTTGGCACAGAATATAAACTGAGTAACGAATTTATTTACATGCAAATTCTGGCTATATCTCATGGCTTCCAGAACTTAAGTGCTTCAGAGTAAAAACATTGACAAGGGTCCTGCCTGAGGACGTGCTGTCTGTGCTGTTTCTGAAAACATTCAAGGAGCTGTTGAACCACCACTGATACAGATGGTTTAGAATGGAATCGTGTCCACAGAGAGGGGTAAAGAAGATGGTGGCCCCAACAAGGAGGGTTGCCAGCCCAAAGTCATGCAGTAGATGAATGGTAAAAGTTGCCCTTAAACCCTGGCATCCAGCTTCCAGCCTGGACTCTATCTAAACTGTTCGTGAACAATCACGTATCTGAAGAATCATTTCTGAACATACTGCATTTTGTCTGCTATACCGTATTTGGGAAGGTTAAGGTCTCACGTGGTTACTATATAAAATGTCCAAACCCTCTATATTCACAAAAGTAGAGACTTTTGTTTTGTTCACTGTGATAGTCTGAATGCTTTTCACTTACTAGGTACCAAGAAATAATTATCTAATACTGAATGAATGAGTGTCCAGAAAATCTGAGTTATCAGTCCTATAGACGAAGCCATGTTGCAAAAATAGTGCTCAAACCTCAGCCACTTACAAAAATGAAGGACTGTTTCTCACTCATGCTCCATATCCACCATGAGTTAGCAGGGAACTCTGCTCCATCTCACCTTATTCTGAGACCCAGACTAATAAAACAGTCACCACACTGAAGAGGAAGAGTGCAGCAGAGGGTTTTACATTTGTAGCCAAATGGTTGGCCTGGAAGCTACGCACATCATGTTCATTCCAGATTCACACGACAGACTTCATCACATGGCTTGCCCAACCGCAAGGGGCCAGCAAGGGCAATCCTACCATACTTCTAACAGGGGAAGGGCAAGAAATATGTATAGAACAGCCTCTGGGACTTTCATGAAGAATCTTTGCTTTCAGTGTCTTTACTTCTCTTTAAAGCGATCAAGTAGGTTAAAGAAAAAAACACGAAGCCACCCTTCGTGTGTATGAGCAGTGTCAAAGAATTCAAGACATCTGTTTCATTACTTCTCAGATAAGAAGCAATATAAGACTGGGCGCAGTGGCTCACGCTTGTAATCCCAGCACTTTGGGAGACTGAGGCAGGTGGATCATGAGGTCAGGAGTTCGAGACTAGCCTGACTAACATGGTGAAACCCTGTCTCTACTAAAGGCACAAAAATTAGCCAGGCATGGTTGTGTGCACCTGTAATCTCAGCTACTCAGGAGGCTGAGGCAGGAAGATCGCTTCAATCCCGGAGGCGGAGGTTGCAGTGAGCCGAGATTGCAGCACTTCACTTGAGCCTGGGCAACAGAGTGAGACTTGGTCTCAAAAAAAAAAAAAAAGCAATTATGGGACAGAGGCACAGTCCAGGCAGAAATGACTGGGGACAGGAAAAAAGACAAAGGAAAATCAGCAAGGTACTTTTCTACAGATCAACAAAGGGGTTTTGGTTGATTGCATGCAGAGTCTGAATCAACAGTGATGTGGTTTTCCCAAAGGTGAATTAAGTTTTAGTTTACATTAACAGAAATATAACTTCTGGAATGTTGGAGGTGATAATTCTGCCTCACTCCACATTGGAAGAACCACATCTGGAATATCACGTTAGTGCCTGGTGAAGAATTAGTGCAAACAGAGGAACATGTCTGGATTGCTAAAGAGCTCACTATTCTACCACAAGAAGAACAAAGAAAGTGAATTGGAATATGTAATGTGAATAAGAAGATACTCACAGATGCTGGGTGCAATGGCTTATGCCTGTAATCCCAGCACTTTAGGAGGTCGAAGCAGGTAGATCACTTGAGGTCAGGAGTTCGAGACCAGCCTGGCCAACATGGTGAAACCCTGTCTCTACTAAAAATACAAAAATTAGCCGGGCATGGTGATGCATGCCTGTAGTCCCAACTACTTGGGAGGCTGAGGCATGAGAATCACTTGAATCCGCGAGGCGGAGGTTGCAGTGAGCTTAGATCACACCACTGCACTCCAGCCTGGGCAACAGAGCAAGACTCCAACTCAGGGGAAAAAAAAGAGAGAAAGAAAAAATACCTCAGGGAGAAAATATCAATAGTTTTTAATATCTGAATGATTACTGTGTTGAAGAGCATTCATTCTTGTCTGTATGCCTGCAAAGCATAGGAGAATGACCAAGGGAAAGAACTTACAAGGAGATAGATCTGTGCTGGATACCAGATAGAGTCTCTAACAGAACTATAAAATACAGAATGGCAAGTCTGGAGACTTAAGAAATTCTCCAGTAGCAAAAAGATTATTGTGGTAATCAAACATCAGTCAGGTAGGAATTAAGATGAAGTGATTTCTAAGATTCCATCTCACTCAAACATGTGATTTTAAGTTCTACAGCATCTACTCTTGCATTCGCTGCTGGACAAACAGCTGGACCTACTAGTGGGCACCATAATTTAGGAGAACGTTTTAGAGGAACACAGTCCTATGGGGCAGAGATCGGCAAACATTTTCTGTAAAGGACCAGATAGTAAATACTTTAGGCTTTGCTGGACATACGGTCTCTATTGCAACTACTCAACCCTGCTGCTGTAGTGTAAAACCAGCCATAGCTAACATGTAAACAAATAGACATGATTGTGTTCCAATAAAACTTTATTTACAAAAGCAGGTTTGGGGTAGAATTTAGTCTGTGGACCTTAGTTTGCAACCCCCTACTACAGACCCTGAGAAAGATTCTAGCTAGAGAAGCTGCTTATCTAAGAAATCTACACCCTCTGAGTGCCTCGTCCTCATTCTAGTGACAGAGGCCAAAATGTTACAGGACCTACTAATCTCTGTCCAAAGACAAAGAAACTAAATAATTCATGGCTCAGCAGGAGGTACAGAAAGCTCCGATCAATGCACAAATATTTGTGATAATAGCTTGAAAATACAAAAGATGAGACGGGATTGTAGGAAAGATATTTTTGCCTAACTTTCAAACCTGGCTCACTGTTAGAAAACAAAAAGTACAACCACAGATGCCACTGAGGAATTTGTATGTTGGCTAAGGGACTTTTGAGATTGGCAGTAACGATGCAATAAAATCAAAACTATGCCAGGAAACTACATGGCCATATTACAGATTTTTTTTTTTTTTTGAGACAGAGTTTTGCTCTGCACCTAGGCTGGAGTGCCGTGGTATGATCTCAGTTCATTGTAACCTCTGCCTCCCAGGTTCAAACAATTCTTGTGCCTCAGACTCTTGAGTATTTGAGATTACAGGTGTGCACCATCACACCTAGCTAATTTTTTTATATTTTGTTAGCAGAGACAGGTTTTCACTATGTTGTCAAGGCTGGTCTTGAACTCCCATTCTCAAGTGATCCACCTGCCTCCTCCTCCCAAAGCGCTTGGATTACAGGCGTGAATCATCATGCCTGGCCTATATTATAATTTTTAACTCATTTGGATAAATAACTAATAGGTATCAGGAATGTTTTCTGGACTACAGTAAGACCAGACATACATAAGTCAGTCTCTGGCATTAGCGGAATGTGAAGGAATGTCTCTCTCTTAGCCTGGGTGGCTTATTGTACAACCCTGAGAAGCCTGGACAACGAAAGAGTGCACACCCATGACTCCCACCAAGGAAGGAGCCAAGACAAGCCGACAATTCAAACAGACAAATGGCTCCTGATGTGAAATAAGAGAAACGTTCAACCCATCCCACTATCAGCATGTTTAGCTCATAATCAGGCATTATTATAATGGCATGCAAATTGTGGAAATGGCAGACATTCTTTCCAACTATGTTTTCATTAAAGATTCAGCGTTTTTCCCCCAGAATAATAGTAAATGACATGCGAACTTCATATGAACTATAGGTCATGAAAGGATTTAGTATTGGCATTTTTAATCTAAAAAGTCTAGTGCCAGAAAATCAATATGTTTCAGTTGCAGCATTCGAATGCAATTTTCCTCATGTAACAGGGTTTCTTTCTTTCCTTCTTTCTTCTTTTTCTTCTAAGTCTTTTTTTTTAAAAGAATGAATAATTCCTGGTTTTTCTATGAAACAAGCCGCCGTATTATAAGGTAATGACATCAATAACACATTACATGTAAACAGAAAATGAACAAAAAATCATTCAAGGCCCTTTTGAAACTGGAGTGCTTTTCATCAGCCCTATTACAGGTTCCATGCACATTATCGGATTGAACCATCCTGCATAACCGAGGTGCTGACAAGTCCTGATTACCCAATAACTCCTATATCCCTTTCAGGCAGGTTCACGGAGAGGACAGGAATACCAGGGCTTCCTGGGGGGCAGCTGGCCTGCCAGGGAGACCCAATCAATGAAACTCAATGCCCTCTCACTTTCCTTCTCCAAAAATGGGGCGCTGGACTTCCTGGTGCATACCTGGGCCTTTTCCTCCTGTGTTCTCAATTGTTTCAGATAATAACTGTTTGTAACACAGCGCAGGACAGGCCAGGCTAATGCTACCGAACTGTTTCCTCTAGATACACACAGCTCCATTTAAGCTCCCCTGTATGGCAAATTAGATGGTGTCTTTCTTAAGTAGCGGAACCAAGTGCAGAGCTTGGCACCTGGGAAAAGATGGGTAGCAGACAGGCTGCAAACATTCCTCACCTGAATGTTTCAAATACCCAATCCCTTACATTTTACTCTTCAATCTTGAGTTATACCACTAATATAACCCCCAAAGACTCTTTTCCGATTTTTTTTATACCACTGGGTGACATTTTACTCTTTTTGAGGGAATTTTTGTTAAAACCCAAGCTCTTTCTCTGCTACCCAACAAAATGGAATTTCTCCCCCACTAGGTAGGAGTGTAGTGGAGACCATGGCTCAGGTGTGACAGTCATGACAGCCAGCTCCCTGGCTGGCCTGCCCGATATCTGTGGGGCAGGAGTGATTCTACCAAAAGTGCAGAGTCTCTGGGAAAGACCATGGTTCACTTTCTCAAGACAACTTTTCAGCCCTTGCATGGAAACTGCAGCCTGCTGCTTGTGGTACAGCTCTGAGAAGCAGCCAAGCCAACTTAAAATAAGCCTTTAAACAAGCAAACTGTGGTTTTTGCCTTTTGGGTGGTATATCACCATATATTTGACGTCATCTTCAGCTTGGGAGATATCATATTTTTAAAACAAATTTCTTGGCTTCCAGCTTGGCTCTGGGGCTTTGCTGTCTGAGGACGTGGGTTTACCTAATTAATGCAGGCTCCAGCCTTTTTCTCTTTTTCCTTGCTTCAAACCTCTCCTCCTACGGTTAAACTCATACATTGATACATTTGCAAACGGAAGAAAACAAATAGAGTACTGGGCTCCTTACTGCAGTGTTTTAAATTAAAATGAAGGTCTAATCATGCAGGTTGCAGCACGTTATAGTGTTTCCTACGTCCAGAGACAGGATAGGGCAGTGGTATGGAATATGGGCTGTGTCTGGTTCGAATCCCAGTTCTGGTTGTGCACGCTGTGAATGTCTCCTGGCCTCTTTGTACCTCGGTTTCTGAACTGCAATGCCTCCTGTAGGCTTCGGCAACCCTGAACATGTCAAAGGTTTAGAACAATATCTCTTGTAGGGTAAACACCTGTTAAATGCCATTATTATCAATAAAAATACCACTGGAGTAAGTTTGAATTGTTATTGTGTCTTGGAAGAACCTGGTGAGATTAGGTGCTCTTCTAAAGGAGTTGGAGGCCATTAGAAAGCTTTGAATAGGGAGGCGCACGGCGGGACTTGCGCTGTAGAAAGATTGCTCTAGCTACTGTGCAGAGGTCAGCCTGTAAGGACAAGAGTGGAAGCAAGGACACTAATTAGGCGGCTGTTACAATAACCCAGCAGAAATCAAACGGTACTGCAGACTAGGGAGGTAGTACTGGACGTAGGTACTTCCACTTGAGTACAGTAACAACTGACCACGATCACTGGTGGCATTTCAGTAACGCTACTTGGAGCCCCGTAGAGCCACAGCCAGCCTGGCAGAATGTTTTTATTTATTTTCTTTGGGCTGGGTTAGTTTCTTAATTGCAAATTACAGAGTCCAGGGTTCAAAAATGAAATGCCACTGTGGGTGGTCCACAGGTTTAATGAAGCTTGTGAATATGGCCAGATCATATCCAATGTACTCCTGAGGCTTGGTGATGCCTGCTATGAAAAAGGACACTGAAGAGCCTCAAATCTCCAGAAAAAATAGAAAACAAGAAAGGTCTTCCTAGACCCATCTTGACTTTGGTAATATGAGTACATGTACACCTTTTCTGTGCTGACCTTAAAAGTAAAATACATATGCACAGATCATAGCTGAACCCACTCCATCACTACACAGAACTGTCTGGCAGATAGTCAAGGCCTTCCGAATCCCGGCTGTACCCGACTCCTCTAACCTATTTTTAGTGGTTCGATTCTGGATGACTTTAAAGATAAAGCCCATAGGGTTGTAGAAGGATTAGATTTGGGGCATGAGAGGAAAAAAAGAGTCAAAGATAATTCCAAATGTGGGCCCACCCGCTAGAATTATCAAGGTCGATGAAAACGTCTGAAAGAGTGAAGACAGAGACAAGCTGAATAGTGAAGAAACAGACCATCTGAGAGGGCAATTCTAGGCACAGCAGTTAGGGTGGGCACATCAGAGGGGGGAAGACTTGGGATCATCAGCAAGTGGAGGGGATCTTACAGGGCATTCCCAGCAGAAGGAAAAGCTTCAGCAAAGATGTGGAAATGGAACAAATATTTAATGCCAAAGAGAGAGGAGATCAGCAGAACTGAATAAAGAAGCCTTCTCAGGAAGCAGTGAAAGTAAGTTTAGAGGAGTCGGGTACAGCCGGGATTCAGAAGGCCTTGACTATCTGCCAGACAGTTCTGTGTAGTGATGGACTGGAAGTCTAGATGCTTGGGTTATGGGTTCAGCTATAATCTGTGCATGTAAGATTTTTAAGGTCAACAGAGAAAAGGCGTACATGTACTCATATTACCGAAGTCAAGATGGGTCTAGGAGGATCTACTTTCTTTTCCATTTTTTCCTGGAGCTCTGGGGCTGTTCAGTGTCCTTTTTCATAGCAGGCATCACCAAGCCTCAGGAGTACATTGGATATGATCTGGTCATATTCACAAGCCTCATTAAACCTGTGGGCCACCCACAGTGGCGTTTTGTCTTTGAACCCTGGACTCTGTAATTTGCAATTAAGAAACTAACCCAGCCCGAAGAAAAGAAAGTAAAAACGTTCTGCCAGGCTGGCTGTGGCTCTATGGGGCTCCAAGTAGCTTTACTGAAATGCCACCAGTGATTGTGGTCAGTTGTTATTGTACCCAGGTTTCACAAAGATGGAAACCCGAGCGACTAAATACCATATTTATTGAGGGAAGCAAGCTGACGAGCAGCACCATGAAGAAAAGAAATCATTTTTACTCAATGAGGTTTCAACCATGTGGTGAATATCTGCTGGTATCTTTAAAGCAAAAGATCACAGGAGATTAGAGGGACACTCAGCTAATGTCAGAGGAGACATGGGTCTTCATTTTGGCACTCAGTTGGTCATGGCCTTTTGCTTCACTTACCCTTGGGCTGGCTCAAAAAAATTAATGGGAGCTCCGCTCTGCTATTGTTGTCAAATATTAGGTTCTAGCTTAATTACAGTCATTACTAAACAGAAAGGCCCGTGACAAATGCAGTCTACAGTTCACTGTCAAAAGCACTTGAAGAATCAGGTTAAAGGGGCTTGGCAAACTTGGGAGATAAAATCAGTGTCAGTTTTCTTTGTTTCTTGGGTCACAGTCTCACTGGCTTGGGTTTTCTCACCTGCAAGTGGAGACAATAATACCTTCCCAAGTTCTTCGGAATATAATATAGGCTTTGGGGCTGGAACTGCTGACCATGTCAAGAGGTTGTTTGTATAAAGGACCCAGGACCCTACTGAGAAAGAACTCAAGGGAATAAAGGAATAAATTCAGGCTCTGATGGCCATGAAGGGTTGGAATATTCTAAAGAGAGTACTGGGCTGGCCATTCAGATTATTGTCTAGTCTAGCCCCCTTAGAAATAGAGAAGCTCATATGTAAAGAAAAATACTAAAAAAGCAATTTATCTCCCCTTCTCTTAAATATACGCAAATTCTGTGACAAATGGGGAATAGCATTTTAATATCTGAACCATAGAAGAGTGGGTAAGTGGAATGAGACTCACAGGACCTCGTATGATTTTTATGGGGCACAGCCCAGCTTTGGTGGGGACTTTTTAAAAAATGGCTTAATTGAGATATGCTACACCTAACATAAAATTCACCCTTTTATAATATAAAACGTGGTGGTTTTAAGTCTGTTCACAAAGGTGTGCAAATATCACCACTACCTAACCCTGAAACATTTTCATCATCTCCCAAAGAAACCCCCTGCCCCTTAACAGTCACTCCCCATCATTCCTTGTCCCCGGCCCCTGGAAGCTACTAATCTACTTTCTGTCATATGAATCTATTCTGAATATTGCATCTAAATGGGATCACACCATATGTGGCATTTGTGACTGAATTCTTTTAATCAGCATAATGTATTCCGGGTTACTCCATGTTGTAACAAGTATCAGCACTTCATTTTTCATGGCTGAATAATACTCTATTTTGTGGATATAACACATTTATCCAGTCATCAGTTGAATGTTTGGGTTATTTACACTTTTAATTTATAATGAACAATGCTGCAGGAACTTTCACAGTCAAGCTTTTGTGTGAACACGTTTTCAATTCCTTTGAGTGCATCCTAGGAGTGGAATTGCTGGTTTATATGCTTACTCTTTAACCTTTTGAGAGATACTAGACTGTTTTCCAAAGGTACTGCAGCATTTATAATTTTACTAGCAATAGAGGAGGCTTCTAAATTCTCCTCATCCTTGCTAACACCTGTTATTCTCTGACATTTTGGTTTTAGTCATGGTAGTAAGCATAAAGTGATATCTCATTGTGATTATGAATCCCTTTTATTTATTCTTCCCGGCATTAATGTTAACTTAACGTGAGGACTTGCTATCGTTTTACTGTTAGTTTCTCATTTGTGCCAATCAACTTCACTCCTGTGGGCCACTGCCCTTTTCTCCTGCAAGGTACCTTTAATAGTGGCGATTACTCAGACCTCTGCTATTTCTGGCGCTACTAGAGGTGTGTCTTTAGCACCACGATCCCAGTGCTGACACCAATGGTCTGGCACCTATGCCAAAGATATTCTCCTCAGACGTGATATTGGTGCCATCTTCCATTACTAGTGGCTGAAGCCGCCACCACAAGAGCCTCAGATGTTAGGGAGAGGAGCACAGGGAGGTTTGTTCTTGTCAAGACCAGGACTTTAAGTCCTGCTTCTAGAATCCTCAGTGTTCTCAAGCTATGCTAGATTCTAGTTTAAGATGGCAGATGGAATACCTGCCAAAAATCAGTGCCCATCTCCATACAATACAGAATTGAGAGATATAATCAACAAGTACATATCCACGCTCTGCAACACGATATGAATGCACTAAATAGAAATGGAGGAACATACAGGACCTTATGGTTATAAGGAGAGGGTAACCATGATTGTCACCAGCACAGAGCTGTAACTCTGTACCTCCTGTAAGAGCTCGAGGCCAACAGTGCCCTAGGGCTGCCTCAATATCAGGCTGTAACAGCCCAAGACTCGCAAGGGAGGATCATCCCACTGATGATATGCACAAAGTGGAGAGTCCCCAGGGAGCTGAGGGAGACTAAGCCCATTGGTATTGAGACTGTAGTACAGTGCTCCTCGACTTATAATGAGGTTATATCCTGATAAACCCATAGTAAGTAAAAACTATCATAAATAATACATAAGTCAAAAATACATTTAATACCCTGATAAACCCAGCATAAAGTAAAAAAGTTAAGTCAAACTGCCATAAATTCAAATGTTTCTCAACTCACAATGAGGTTACATCCCAATAAACTCACTGCAATGTCGAAAAATCTAAGTTCAACCATTGTAAATCAGAGATGGTCTGTATTTTATTATAGCAGCAGCCAAAAGTAACTACAACAGTGGGGAGACATATAGTCCTAGCTTCCCTGAGTAACCATTAGGGTCTCTCCTTTGCCACAGAAAGCCTTGGTCTCCTCTGTTCTTCTCAGAAAACTGCCCTCTACCTGCAAAGGTCCCTGCGGAACTATTTGTACTGTGAGACCTCGTCCCTGTGCCTCTTCAATGGATCAAGAAGGATATCAGACTTAGTCATATTCTTTCTTCTAGAATTTGGAGTTAATGATTCAGAGACTAGATTGTCTCTATTAAAGGTTCGATCAAGAGTCTTGCACATTGTGAAAATTATTGTTCAGCCCATACTCTGCTTCCTCCACAAAGACATGACCTAGACATTGTGCCACATTTTACAGCATCTTAATCGTTTTCCCACGTTGAGGAGTATGCATTTGTGCTCAACAAATAATGCAAGGACGTTTTGTAGACAACAGTGTCACGTTTTGTTATACAAGAGAGTGTTTATCAGACACAGCGAAGCAGCGATAACAGAAACACAGGTTAAATTTAGAGCAGTGGTTCTCAAATTATTTCATGTGATATCATCTGCTCCTCAACCATATCTTATGAAAGCATAAACTATGAAAACTATGCCTAAATGCACAGATCTTGGTGCTGAAATCGAATCAAATGAATTAAAAACCAATCTGACACATATTTAATGCTATGCATAGTTGTAATTACACTGCATGGCAATTAGACATAGATAGCGAACTGTTCAGGTAGAGTCTTACACGATTATTTGACTTTTCCACAGTCAGTTGCAAGGGGGCAGAGGCAAATTATTCTTGAACAGGAACGATAAAGAAATTACTATTTTCTAGTCTTTAACTTCCTACAGTAGAATCTGGTGGGTTTTTTTTTGGTGCCATAGGCCTTTTAGCAGGCCGATGAGGGCTGTAAACTCCTTCTCAGAATAATGTTCCTAAAATAAAATATATAAGATTAAAAAGAAAACCAATTTTATGGCCTTCTTAAAACTAAAAAAAAAAACTGTCTTAAAAAATGGAAATATTGCAACATTAAATGTGATATGAAAAATATCACAGACACTGCTTATAATACTGTGGTTACTTCCATTCATAATTTCAAATTTAGGAGTAAGGTGGGCCAGGTATGATGTCTCATTCCTGTAATCCTGGCAAATCGGGAGGCCAGGGTGGGAGGACTGTCTAAGCTCAAGAGTTTGAGACCAGCCTGGGCAACATGGTTAAGACTCTTTCTTTACCAAATAAATTCAAAAATTAGCCAGGCATGATAGTGCGTGTCTACAGTCTCAGCTATTTGGGAGGCTGACGTAGGAGGATCACCAGAGCCAGAAAATGTCGAGGCTGCAGTGAGAATGAAGATGTATCTCTCTCCTTTTGCTATTTAAGTTGAAGGATCCTCTGAATTGAGATTAAGAAGCCTGTCCTGAGGGGAGAGGTCAACCACCATTCCCCACTAAATACTCACTAAATGTTACTTATTTTTTTAATAAAAACCCCAAACTGATAATAAACAGTTTTTATATTGTATAAACCTGTGCTAATCCATTGACCTTGTAAGAAGTAGTCACCTTAATGCCATTGCCAGAAAGCTCTTTTAGTAACTATACAAGTCAACGATATCTATGATATGAACAGTGACTCCTTAGATGTGGAATGTATATTAGCATACTCATACAAGGGAGTCTTAATATGGGTATTTCAGATATTCTAAGTCTGTTCAGGAATTTGCAATCAGGTGTGGGTCCCAAGCACACCTTCAGTCTGAGTGAATCCTGGAGGGGTTCTTAGATAATTGGGCAGAGTTAAAGAAGCCTCCAAAGTCCATCAATCAGGTTGTACACGTAAGTTATTAGAAAGCCCTTTAGAATGCTCCAGTTCTCATCCTCAACCCCCTCAGGGAAGCTGAGAAGCTTTTCTCCTCCTTAGAATCAGTAGACCCCCTGCAGCCAGCCTCCCGAGACACCGAAGTGCAAGACAGAGGAG
The DNA here is from genome assembly GCA_004027835.1 of Alouatta palliata. Taxonomy (NCBI): domain Eukaryota; kingdom Metazoa; phylum Chordata; class Mammalia; order Primates; family Atelidae; genus Alouatta; species Alouatta palliata. The sequence continues at coordinate 19,060 of PVKV010023296.1, read as the reverse complement.
GAAGACTGCTGGAACCCGAAGCTAGTATCATACCTGCGACTAAAAATCAGAGACCAGCCTAACTCAACACTATGCAAATCATCATCCTGGGATTTGACTCGAAAACACAGACACACAAAGAATTGTTAAATTAAAGGAATGTGGGAACAGCCTGCTCTCACTATCTATCACTGCATCCAAGCCAAGTTTTTAAGCATATACTAGAAGAAAAGATTTGGTAGCACTTCTTAATAAAATTATATGAGTGTTTACAGAGTCAAAGTAGTCCTTCTGTAAGCTGCACAAATAAATACTGTTCCCCCTACCCTGAACCTCTGCTTTGAAGAAAGAACACATGCTTAGCTGTCTTTTGTCCTATATTACAAAAGAAAGTCCCTTTTCTGTGGAATATCTGAATCATTCACTGGCAGTTTCTCAAGGTAAACAGAGTAAATTAAAAATTAATGTTTCTCATATGTATACACACACACGTAAGTGAATGCAATTCTTCCTTGCCCCACCAGGCAGTAAAAGCAGTTGAGTCCATCTGTCATTTCGAAAACCCTCTGAAAAAATAGAAATCCAGGACAACATCAAAAAAATTCTGAAAACCTCCTCCTGGATAAAGATGAATGTTCTTCCAACGATTTGTCTTGTCTAATTAGTCCCATGCATGAGACTAGACTGGGGAATGAGGGGAAAAAATTGGATCATGTCTTGCTTTTAATAGGGAAGCAAACAAAGGGGAAAAAATAAGACTATAAATATGCTGAAAACTTAAAGGAAAAAAATCCCCACAAAGATCTGCTTTTCCCTGTACATGATTAGCTTCTCTTTATGAATTAGGTTTGTGATAAAAGCTGTTTCAGATTACAGGAAAACAAACAAACCATGATTCCTGTGAATTCATATAATATTACATCTCTGTGGAGGAAGCAGCAATACCTTTGACCAGTCTAAATCCAAAATCAAATTAAAAGTAAGCTGTAAGTTGAAAAAAAAAAATAGCTTCTGAGTCTCAGTTTTTCAAACAATGTCAGGAGCAGAGAGGGAGAGATTGTAGGGCCACATGAACTGACTGTAAGCTCCTTTCTTCCTCTAATTCTGTTTCAGTTATTGGTCTAATTATTCTGTCGACAGAAAAATCTAGACCTTAATTCCCTTACTTTCTCCTGAATTATTTCTTAACCATTTGAGAATATGATGAAAGCAATTAATTCCCTTCCAAGATGTACACTTGTGTGGGAACATACCATCACAGAGTCCATGGATTTCCTCAAGTTTGTATACATGAAACTCTTACAAGTCTACACAGGCCAGATAAAGGACCTCGGTCTTTAGCCATTTTAGAGTCCATTGAGCTCTTTCATGGACACTATCTAGGTAGGGAATGAGAGCCCTATACAAAACTCAAAGTCTCTAGGAACCTTCTCAGTCCATGAGTCTCATGGACTGCCCATGATACTGAAGACATATCTTCTCACTCCTATAAAACATCTTGTCCAGGGCAGTTTAGAAGTAAAGCACTGCTAGGATGGCATGCCAGTGAGATGTCTGGCTCACTTCAATATATTATGAATTCAGGCAAGCAAACAAAAGCAATAGGGACTTCCGAATTATAACTAGTAATACATGGACCAGTTCATGTGTCAGCGTTAGAGATCCACTCTGAGAACCACTGAATTAAACAGTAAACAATTTGGACAGGGAATAAGTTGACCCTCCCAGTTAGAGTGAGGTTTTTTCCACTCCCCTCCAGTAATCCAGATCATTTCATTCCTTCTCTGCCAGACCTTTACCACTAAGTAATTACAATTATTGAACTAAGAATTTTTGAATGTTTACTATCTGCTGGGTACCATGCTAAGCATACTTATGTATGAACTCATTTCAACTTTACATTGACTTCAAGAGGTAGGCACAATTAAAATTAACACTTTATAGATGATGAAATGTGAGCACAGAGATAATTTGCCTCAGTTCCCAGAAAACTAGAAAATGGTAAAGTTACTTCCCACCTTACATTTCCCGTGGACATAGATAGCTTAATTTTCCTGTAACTCGGAGCTTCCAGCAAAATCCTAATTACCAGCTTATTTAGGGAAAAAGCCCTTTCGGCAGAATCCAGGATGCTTTGCCCTTCAGATTGCCTCCTGTGGGTCAGAGAGGATTTCGCCTTGTTTCTGCAATATTTAATGATGTGTGTGTCTTCTGACCCTCTTTTAAGTTTCTTCTTCCAAGGCTCATCTCAAGTTTTGCCTCTTTGGTGGCTGTCCCTAAGGTTCATTCTATTATGTAAGATTATGCATCCTTGAAATTACTTTACTTAGACAGTTGATTCAAATAGATTCTAAGTCTCTAATATAGAAAACCATGAAAATTTACTGAGGCAACAAGATATACTTTTGAGAAATCCTTTGGTGTGTAAGGCAAAGCTCCCTTTTCTCCAAATAAATCCTCCATCTCCATATGTCCTTGTCCCTCTTCTGATACTTCTGAATTCTCCTTGCAGCTGCTATGGTAAAAAAGCTAAAGGATTATGGAACTTGTTCTCAACGTATAATTTCCTGCTGTTGATGATCTCCCTCACATTTAGATTGGTATTCAATATCTAGCATGTGGATGCCTTAGTCAAAACCAAGGGAGAAGCAGTCCCATCTTGTCCACCTGTCACAGCGATAAAACTGGGCCACTGATGTATCATAATCTTAGGGCTTGGGAGAATTTTCATTTAATACTTAAAATAATACAACCCTACATATTAGGCAGATAAAATAAAAATGTCATGAGGTTGGGACTCTTTTTAATCCCATTATATGAACAAGAAAACTGAGAGGTTAATGTCTTAGTTTCCCCAAGTTGCTGTAACAAAATACCTTAGACTGGGTAATATACAAACAATAGAAATTTACTGAATTTACTGCTCACAGTTCTGGAGCCTGGGAAGTCCAAAATCAAGGTTCCAGCAGATTTGATGTCTGGGGAAGTTCTATTCCTCATAGATGGTATCTTCTCACTGCATCCTCACATAGTAAAAGGGCAAAGGGGCTCCCTCAAGCCTCTTTTATAAGGGCATTAATGCCATTTATGAGGGCAGAACCTTATCACCTCCCCAGAACTCCACCTGATTTTTTTTTTTTTTTTTTTTGAGACAAAGTCTCGATCTGTCATCCAGGCTGGAGTGCAGAGGCACTATCTCGGCTCACTGCAGCCTCCCTCTCCCGGGTTCAAGCCTCCTGAGTAGCTGGAACTACAGGTGTGTGCCACCAAGCCTGGCTAATTTTTGTTCTTTTAGTAGAGACGGGGTTTCACCACGTTGGTCAGGCTAGTCTCGAACTCCTGACCTTGTGATCCACCCGCCTCAGCCTCCCAAAGTGCTGGGATTACAGGCGTGAGCCATAGCACCTGGTCAACTCCACCTCTTCATACCAACACATTGGGGACTGGATTTCAACATGGAGATTTTTTGGGGGACACAAATACTCAGACCATAGCAGTTAAAATGCCCAAAAGTCACAAAGCAGGCACAACCAGGATTTGAACACAAGTACTTAAGTGTCCTTATTCTTAACGACTGTACCACGGTGCCTCTCTAGCATAAGAGAGTTACATGGTAACTGATAACAGTCTATATAATTTAGGTGACATATTACTCTTTTGGGAAAATGAACAGATTAAGATTGTTTTTAGAGGTAAAAACAGACACACTTTCTGGTATCCATGAGACAACGCAGGACTGATCACATAGTATAGGGCTAACTGGGGCACTATTACCTGTGTAGGTATCTCAATACCCTGTGATAAAGAGCAGAGCAGAGTAAGGGCAGGGAATGAATCTGAGAGCAAATCTGCAAAGCTTCTGATTTTTCCTCCTCCTTCCCCCCATCCACTCCCTTTCTCCTCTCTCTTCTAAACTTCCGCCAATGGGCGGCTGGAAAGGGAGAAGCTATGGTCTCTCTCCTTTCCCCCTCTGTCTTCGGTGGCTTCTCCCAGTGACTGAATTTCCTCTATGGTTTTAGCTCCCACTGTCTGCCCTAGATCTTAACCTGCAATAGCACCGTCTCTTCCTTAGTCCCTTCAGCCTGGGTTGGGGAAAGGGGTAGCAGCTTCCTGTTGTAGCTGATGTCGGGGTGGCCCCATCCTGCAGTTTCCTCTTTTAGCTCTTACATCAATGGTATGACCAACTCCCCATATTAAATTCCTTCTGCTAGAAATAGCTGGAATGGCATTTTTTTTTCCTTACTGGATGCTGACTGATAGGCAGAATGAATTCAAGACCAAGACATGCCTAGGGCCCACAGTAAGTACTAAAGTTAAATTCCCAGGGTTCGAATGTCTCTCTTCAAAACCTGACTTTTCCTACTAGAATATGCTGCTTCTCAGTGGGTGCCCAGTGTTTGTAAACTTCATTCTTAATGAATGACAACATAATCAAAATAGATTTTGTTTTGCTTTTTGCTTTATCTCAGTCCCCTTTGGTTTCTGAACTCCACTGATCCTTTTGGCAAGTTCTGATTTGTTCATGGAATTCTTACAGATGCGGAGCTCTTTCCTGGGAAACAGGCTGCGTTTTCCTTGGTGAATCCTTTGGTGAACATCCCCTCCTTACCTCCTCTGAAGTTATTGTCTCTGTGATACTTGGGCTGAAGCTCAGAAGGCTTATTCAAAGGAACAAAGCCCTGAGAACAAATGAGCAGGGCGCGGACAACTGATGAGCCCTGAGCAGTTACTCTCAGTTGCGACACATGTGAAAGGGAGTTCCAGCATCCTGGGCTTGAATTTCAAAAATGCAGCTAGGTTGTGACCCTGTGAGGCTGGCTAGGCTAGTAGGTGAGCAGAACCAGTTATTCATTTTCGTGGCAGGGAACAGACAGAAGAAAAATACATACAATGTTTTTAGCCAGAACTCCTAAACCTGAGATATTTCCATTTAATCAGATGGAAGCAAAGATAGATATACTAGGTGATGATGGTTTGAGGCAAATGGGATTAGTTATTGTCATAGACACAGCTGCTTCCTATCTCTGGATTTTTTTTAAATGGAGTAACTCTAGCCTTGGGAAATTCTTTTTCTTTTGTCCAGCGTTCTGCAAAATATCATCCGAAACTGGAAAACGCTGTGTTGCACATTGGGTAATAGGCATTCTTCCCATAGTCAACAACACAATAGCATCAGCTACAAAAGCAGCATTAAAAATGTTAACAACAATGAACATTTGAGGGCTTATGGTGTGCCAGGCACTGTTCTAAGTGGTTCATTTTAACATCAACTTGGAACGACTTTACAAAGTAGGTGCTGTTATTAAAGTCTCATCTTACAAATGACAAAACTGAGTACAGACAGGTGCTCACTGCCCAGGCTGACATGGCCAGTAAGTGGCACAACTGGGATTTGGACACTGACAGTTCAGGGCCTTTGCCTACATTTTCAACTATAGTACTATACTGCTTCTCCGTAGCATATCAGAGCACGGAAACAGGTACATGGTGAAAAATTCTACGTAACGAGTCTAATCTGGTTGTGACCGCATAGCCAGGCTGTGAATAACTAGGAGAGCTAATCTTTTGTCTCCATTGGATTTTCAGCCACAGGAAAAAGAAATAACACACAAACCCAAAACCAGCCACCTTTACTGAGTGTCTAGGATCTTTTTGGCTCTTGCCGAGAGCACACTGTGCTTAGTTTACATTAAATTTTGGAGGCATCTTCAGTTTCACAGACCCCAAAGGTATATTCAGACTGACACTAAAGCAAAAGCTTTTTTGAAGTGACCAGCCTCGAATAGGGCAGGACAATATTTTCTCCTAACACAGGCCTGCAGCTAAAATCCAGGGCGTGTTGAAACACGCCCAGTTTGAAACCAACCCAGGACTCTTTCTTCTCCACTTGCCAGCAGGGACAGCTGACCATATCAAAGAGAAGGCAGCTCCCGAGGAGTCTGGTTTCTGGAGACTTTGGTTTCTGAGGATTTAAGAAAGCTAAAGAGGGAGGCGTTAATATAAATCTTTCCTTGCCTAACTCTGTCTGGGATATGAAGCTACCCAGAGCAATGCAAGCTCCCTCTTGTTTTAGAAGAAGTTTTTCATCTCATAATCTACTTTAACAAAAACTACAAAGGTTTGTTTTCCCCATCACCTCTTCCCACCTCAAAAGAAGACAGGGCATACCATTTCGCTCCCCTCTTTGAGAGAGACCTCACCATTCACTCAGTGATGTGACCCTGCCCCACATGAAAGAAAGTGCTGTGTGTGTCCCACTTCGCCTTTAGACTCTGTAACACTGGGGAAGACTTGCTCAATGTGGGACATTTCTTGGACACGTTTCCAAATTACACTTTGGTGGGTAGAGGGTGGGAAGGGGCCACCTCGCTGTCTGATGGCCCCACCCTCGCCGCTTCACCAGCGATGAAAAACACCCCTTGTATTTTTGTTAATTTGTCAAATTCTCCTACTGGGGACAAGAGAACCAACTCTGCTCATCGGCAACCCCTGAAGCAAGGTATTCTTCAAGCAATGGAGATGGAGATGGAGATGGAGAAACAGTTCATCTCTATCAAGGTTTGGCAAAGTGAAAGGCGGATTCACTACCGCCTTCTCACATGTTAGAGACCACGTTGTATTAAATTGGTAAAATTTTAATGAGAGGAGTGGTTCTGTCGATCCCCATAAGAGAGGGAAAGTTAAAGTCGTGGGTTAAAGATTAATATTCCAAGTTCAGAACAAAAGGATGTTCTTTTGTGGCTCTGTGCTTATGCCTCTGAATGTAAACATTGTTCTGAGAGCCATTTTTTCTTGGCCAGATCTTTAAAGGGTAATAAATTAGCCCGTGGACAGCCATACAAGCTGCTACTAGATGTGAATGTGAATGTGTCTGAAGAAAAGGCTGACTTTCAATCAAAGTCTATTGAAAGAATGGTTGGATTTTCTAAAGAAGCATGTTGTGCCTATTAACCAACTTACAAAAGGGGCCATTTCCTTGATTTATGTTTGGTTGCTATAGAGATCCTGCAGCCCAGACTGGCAGGTGAAGCTCCCCTCTAACAATCTCAGAGGTTTTTCTTAGTTATCCTCTGAGGCTGAACTGCTGCAGCGGGTAAAAGGCAGTGTGCAAACAAGCTGTGTGTGTTAAAGAAAAAAAAATCCAACATCTGGCCCAAGCATTTCTACCCATCTCTCTTAAATGATGAGTTACTAGATCTGAGACTTAGGGTAAGCATTTTTACAGCGCTTGAAAACAAGAGTGCAAAGAAAAGTTTATTTTTCTATTTGGGACCATTAATGAGTGGTTTCTACAAGTGCAGTTTATTGCTTATGTTATTTTACAGAATGCACAGCATTCCATGTTTGAACTCAAGCTGATCTTCAAGAATGAGCTGTGTCTTCAAGACTTGAGGGAAGATATAGATGTGTGTATCTATGAGTATATTTGTATACATTTTTGTGGAGCAGATGGGTGATAATCACAGCATGGTAATGCTGGAGGAATCTTAAGAGTTTTGCCTCAACCCCGTATTTCTCAGAAGGGGAAACTGAGGGATTTCAGAAAGATTTGCCCAAGTATGACGTAAGTGATCTGTCATGGGGCAAAAACTGTCTCTTTACCAGAGCTCTTGCCATTATTCCCCTGTCATATGCGCAAGCTCATAGAAAACTTCAGGGTCAGAGAGGTGAGGAGAGGGCTTGAACACTGGTGATAATGTAATTTCACACGTAATTCACAAGGAAAACATTATTGCTGGGTCAGAGACAAATCAAAGTTTATGTTCTGGGGCAAGCAAGGGAAGAGAAGAGAGAGAGGAAAAAGCCGGGGACTGAGCAGAATGCCAAGTGTATCCCTCGCTGTCAATGGCCCTTATGGATACAGAGAGAGGAAAGACAGCTCCAGATTCCAATTGTCAACTAATAGAGCAAAGTCACTGTAAGGAGGTGAATTGCATCAGCAAGATCACTTCTGACTCCTGGACCTTTTTACCTGCACCCACTTGGAGTCTCCCAGTATGAGGGGTACTCCTTGTAAAACCTTCTGAACGTTTTAAAGGGACTATGAAGGAATTATCTTCCCGGTCATGAGGGTGTGCTTCCTGTGACCCTCCACACAGTGGGTTAGTTTGCTAGGGCTGCCATAACAAAACGCCACAGGCTGGGTGGCTTAAATGTCAGAAATGCATTTTCTCACGGTTCTAGAGGCTAGAAGTGTGAAATCAAGGTGTGGGTAGGGTTGCTTCTTCTGAGGCCTCTCCCGGGGCGTGTAGTGTCAGTTCTTTGAATGTCGTTACATGGTTTTCCCTCAGTGTAGCCTGTGTCCTAATCTCATCTTCTCATAAGGATGCTAATCACAGTGGATCAACGACTTCATTTTAGCTAGATTACTTCTTTATTTATTTATTTATTTTTTTTAACAGCTCCATTCCAATTGTAGTGAATGCAATTCTTTTTTTTTTTTCTTTTAAAGACGGGGTTTCACCATGTTGGTCAGGCTGGTCTTGAACTCCCGACCTCAGGTGATCCGCCTGCCTTGGCCTCCAAAGTGCTTGGATTACAGGCGTGAGCCACCACGCCCAGCCGATTACTTCTTTAAAAATTGTATTTTCGTATGTTGTCATGTTCATAAGTCCTGGGGGATAGGTCTTCAATATATAAATTTGGGGCAAGGGTGACATTATAGTCTGCAACACATAGTTAAAAGAGATTTCATAACAGCCCAAAACTTCATTAGCCTAAAGGAAAGGGGAGCATTCTCCAGGAGGTTCTCAAATCCCCCAACCCCAGGACCAAGAAGGGGATTTCCACAGGCCCTACCAGTACCTGCCAGAGTCTTTTCCTGATTTCCAGTAAAGCCAGGATTTCTTTCCAGCTCAGAGTTGTGGTGACATCCTTTTAGCCACTAGGAATTCCTGGTAGCCTCATTCCCCACAAGGTCTTAGGGTCTCTAGTTAAATACTGTTTACTAGTGGTTGGAAAACGATTCCTTTGGTTGATTTCCAAAAATTATTTATGACTTATTCCATTGCTCTCCAGTACTTCCAAGAAACCAAAGGGAATAGCCTAGAGAGAAAAAAAAATCCTTTGCCTTCCTCCTACTCCTTTATTATGCTATAAACATTTGTTAATAGAGTAATTATCTTTTGAGTTGTAAAGGCTAAGTAACTACGAGGAAGAAAGGGGTGAAGGAAAAGTGCAATTCTTCAAGCTTAATGAAGTCAAGTGAAATTATTTCAAGTGGATGTGAATTATGGAGAACAGAATCCTCTTCTGCCAAAGTTTAATAAATGACGGCATGCCATTTTGTTGAGCCAAACCTCCCTGCAGCTTGGTTTTGTCAGACAACATATACAAGAACACAATAAAGACATCTGTGGACAGACCTGGCCTTTTGGAAAGGGACTCTTTGTGGTTGAGAGGTGACTGATGGTTATAGGGAAAATGGATACTCCGTCTCTTGGACGGCCCCTTGTTCATAAAATCAGCTTCACTGAGCATTTGCCAAGTGTCCACCATTGTACTCAGTGCTTTACACACAGATCTCATTTCAACCTCACAGCATCCCTGTGAGGGAGGTCTTACTTATGATTTTTGAGGAATAAAAAAAACAGGGTAAGACACGCTAACGAAACTGACTGGGGTACCACAGCCTACAGTGAGTACAGCTGATATTTGAAATTGATGTTGGCTCTAACATCTGAGCTCTAATCCACTACATGAAATAGCAGAAAGGGCTTCTCTGCTGGTCCAGGCAACTTCATGCCCTCCGACATGATGGAGCATTGCCTCAGTGGCGGACCAGTATAAATGAGTTATCATCATTGGTTCATGGGAGCACTGTTCCAGAAATTAAGGTCTCCAAATATAGGTGAAGTATGAAGGCTGGGAAGTAGAAGTACTCTACCTGTTGGAAATAGTTGTTGGTTGAAACTGGCGTAAAAGGGAGGGCTAAGAAGAAGAGAACAAGTAGAATGAAAATCAATGCCTCAAATTTCTACAGGGGCAATTCAAAGCAGAAATTTCAATCTTTAGGAGAGAAGGAACAAAAAGAAAAGAGGAAAGTTCCAAAAGATAATTTCTCTTAGAAGGAGACAGCTCTGAGACAGCTCTGCTTGGCAGTCTTCTGTTACTGTTTCCGGTACAGGGAGTACGATGGATGGTCAGGAACTGAAGCATCTCCAGTGGTGAAAGCCAGTCTGTGGCCAGGTAATCATTCACCAAATGGATACCACCTGGGGTAGAATCACTCACACATGCAAATTGGCCCAAATAGTGTACTGGGCTCATGGGTTATTTAAATGAATGCAGCTGGGATTTGATTTAAAGTGGCAGCAAAAGCACCAAGAATGGTTTGCACCAAAGAAAACAGCACATTGACTGTGTCCTTTGCTTCAGTTAGCTGCAAAAACCTTACAGTAATTCTCACTACAGCTTAGTGTGACTAGGGAGAGAAGCAGTGGTTAACTGCTTTACCGTCTGCTTTTGAACTCAGTTCCAAAGTTTCACTAGATAATTTCTTTTTCTGCTGTTTTTATTTTTAATATCCAGAACGTCTGAGACATTTTCCTCCTTTCCCTCCAAGCTAGGGCTACAGCGCAAACACAATTTCCTGCTAAATGAGGTATTGCCTTTAACCTACTCTGGACAATTCCCTGTAGCTTCTTGATAGTATTTGCGACTTGAATTTTTTTGACCACATCCCACTGTATTTGGTACTTTCTTTTAACACTAAACTTGATATTTTAAATTATATGAACGTGCCAGATATTTAATTTCTATTTATACTTTATTTGAAAAAATCTACCAGCTCTGTGGAAAATTTAATAAAAGTTTCTTCCCTTCTCCCCTTTATAATGCACATTGAATTAAGTTTGTGATCTTACGTAGAGTGAATGTTTAAGATCACAGTCGATCTACTTTTAGCAAGCTCTAAGTGAATATGGCTGACAAGCAGAAGAGAAATGTATCTACCACAAGTTGCAGTCATTTCTCAAGATGTCTATTTGCATCCTTTCTGGATATAGTTTTATAAAAACGATAGTGGAAAATATGCAATACATAAAACCTTATATTTGATTAGGCCACTTTCCAATTGACAAAGGGTTTTCCATGCATTGCATCAGTTGACAAAGGGGAAGATCCTTAAATTCTTTGAAACCCATGCAAAAAAAAAGTCAGAATTTGTGAGGTGACTCTTGAAGCTGGAGAAGGCTGCTTGGCCCAATACTAAGGGAAGCCGAGAGTGTCAATCTGTGTGTGGACCAGGATAGGATGGATGGAAGCAGTTACTATCCATGCTTCCCCCTCCCGCCCTCCTAATGACCTAAGCTCTGGCCTGAGGGACCAACATCCCTTAGAATGAGACGTTATTTAGTTTTGATGTGAGTGCAGCCTTGGGACTCCCTGTAGAGAAACTGCTTATTCCAAAAATGTAGCTTCTTTCTTTCCCTTTTGCATGGAAACATAGGCTGAAATGTGGTCTGGAATACAGAGTGTCAGAAATTAATTTTGGATGGAAACAGAAGGGTAAGTGCAGTAGTGTCTTCTGGAAAGGGAGTGACACCAGAGTTCACAGACAAGCACCAAAGCTTGTTAACTTTGTTCAAGATGTTATGCATTCAACCCCAAGATATAAAACCTGTACCACTAGTAGAATGTGAATTAGTTTATGTGGTGTGTAAATGACAAAACTGAGTCACATAGAAACAAACTACTTCTTCCATTGTTTGTACTAACAGGCAGGAGAAAGCCTTCATTTTCGTATCTTTATCACTCTGATGACCCCTTAAAGAAAGGGCACATCATGAGTGAGTGGGAGTTTTTCATTTGCGGCCATGATATATCAACTTTCTTGTAATATAGCTAACACGAAGTACAAGTATAGGTTCATTTAAGCAGTGGAGAGTGAGCGTACTCTGCTGTGGACTCAATCTCCTTGATCCTCCATCTATTCCTCTGTGAAATGTCAAAATAAAAATACCAGCCTTGCGAGGTGGTTGTAAATGTTACACTTAACTTTGTCAAGTGTCAAAGTATCATTAAAACGTTCACGTGGCCGGGTAAGAATAAATACAGATTAAATCAGTTTGGGGGGAAAATTACAAAGAAAAATAATTTTGGAGTTTCATCCAAAGGGCCCGAATGGAGGAGTAAGGAGGTGAGACTTCAGGTAGTGAGAAGCAACTGAAATTTTTGAACAGAGTGAATTATGATGAAGAAAATCTCTTCAACAATGTTGTATAGGACACAGTGGAGAAGGATGGGTGGAGAGGAGGAGAAACATCAGAAGCCCTCTCAGTAGGCTAGAGGGATTATAGTAGAAAGGGAAGGCAGAGAATATATTCAAAGGGAAGGAAGAGAATATATTCAAGAGAGGTTGTAAGAGAAGGATCAAGACCAGCAATTAATTGAATGGAGGTGGGTGGCTAGATAATGGCCTGTGATTGACACAAACAGGTTAAGGAAATTAAGAACAGGGAGGCAGAAAACGTGATGGAGTTTAAAACTTTTTTCAGTTTGTGTGCATTCACACACACCCTTGTTACTGAGTATGTGTAGATGTATTTGTATGTGTATATCGGTAGTTACATCAACCAGATGGAGACAGAGAAAGAGAAGTAGCATGTTCCATTGTCTAAAATAGAACGTATTATCCATCATCTTTCTTCTTACTTTGGCTCTGCCCTCTACTTTGGACAAGTTGTCACCTTCTCTGAGAGCCCCCTCATCGGTAAAATGGGCATAGTCACACCTCTTCCTCCGCATTTCCTCCAATTCATCACCCACTCTGTTTCACCTGATAAATTTCTCAAATGTTCCCCTCTCTCCAACCCTCAGCCACAACTTAGTACTTTAAGGCACACTCCCCTCTCACTTGGGTTATTCCAAGAGCATCTTAATTGGTCTTCCAGGTCCAATTCAAGTTCAACTCCAACTGGTTCTCCACACTGCAGCCTCAGTGACCTTTCTGAAGTGACATCACTACCAACTGCCCCCTTAAATGGCTTCCTATTGTCAAACCCCCTCATGCACAGTCTGTCCCAAATCCACATGTCCGTTTTCCCTCTCCCTCTCTCCCTCTCTCCTTTCTTCCTAGAGCATCAAACAATGGGCCTTCCCAACAAAGAGCCTTTGTATACACTACTGTTGACTAGAAAGCGTTTTCTTTTCCAATGCACTTAGTTAATTCATTCTTCAGAACTCATCACATCATTTTCTCAGTGGAGCTTTCTCTAACCCTACCTCAATATGGGTCAAACTCCTTTGTTAGGAGGATTTCTTCACTTCAAAAAACTCATCTTAGGTTTTAATTATATATTCACTGCTGTGGTCACTGAGGTAATGAAGCTCTCAGCGATTAAACTGGAAGCCCCATGAGGGCTCTACGTATCTAATGCAGTATCTGGAGGTGAAAAGGTGAGTGAGAGATGGAATAAATGAGTGAATAGATGAATACACACATGAATGAATGAGCACCAGGACATCTATCTCACAGAGCTCTCTAAGGACATTTGCTAAATGCACAGTCATCCCTTGGTGTTGGTTCCAGGACTGTCACATATACCAAAATCTATGCATACTCAAGACTGAAGCCAGCCCTGTGGAACTCACATATACAAAAAGTTAGCCTTCCGTGTACCCAGCTTTGGCATCCCGTGAATACTGTGCTTTCGATTTGTTTGGTTGATAAAATTCACATGTAAGTGGACCTGCGCAGTTCAAACCTGTATTGTTAAAGGGCCAACTGCAATTGTTATTCAAATATGAGTCAAGGTTCTGACTTACAATCCTGAGTGCACATCCATATGGTTTTATCTTGAGAACCTTCCCTACCTTTCACCTGACAGGCATCTATGAGGTGCTGACAACCTGCATTTTAGAATGCTGCTTCCCTCACTATGTTAGTTAGCTATTGCTAAATGCTGTTGTTTGAAACCAGTCAGCTTTGAATAATAAAAATATTTGAGTATTTTTATATTACTTGAGTAATATTACTCAAAAACATGACTCTAATATTTTTATTACTCAAAGCTGAGTGGCTTCAAACAACAGCATTTATTATTTCACAGTTTCTTTAGGTCAGGAATCTGGGCTTAGCTTAACTGGACCCTTTCCTTCAGGTTCTCTTACAGGCTGTAGTCAGGTGCTGATTAGGTTTAGTTATCCAAAGGCCTGACTGGGGAAGGTCCGCTTTCAAGTCCATGCTGTTTCTTTGCAGGATTCAGTTCCTCATGAGCTATTAGACTGAAGGTCTTAGTTCCTTCACAGGTGTTGACCAAAGACTACTCTGTTTCCACGTGGGATTCTCCAGCATGGCAGTTTACTTCATCATAGCAGCAAAATGAGAAGGGAGGGAGGGAGACTGCCAGGAAGAGAGAAGTCATAATCTTTTATAACCTATGCTTAGAAGTGACCTAACATCCCTTTTGCCATATGCTATATGTTAGGAGAAAGTTACTAGGTCCAGTCCATGTGCACAAGGGGAAGAGATTATTCAAGGGAGTAAAAAGGAGGTGGGGATCATTAAGAACTCTTAGAGAAGGCTGCCTGCCCCACTCATCCAAATGCCCAAAAGTAGAGTTGCTCAGTGGCATGTCTCTAATCCTGTCTGGGCCCTTACTGAATGCCATTCACAAATTGACCCCTTAGAAGGGCTTGTGGCTCTTCCTGTTGATGGAATAATCCAGCTCAGTATAGCAGCCCCACAGCAGATGACCTTATTGATCTGCAGCTTAAAAATTTCTGTTTCTTCTCAAGGTGTGTCAGGGAGAGAAACAGTCAGTCTGACCCATCAAGGTCATACTTACTCCATTTTCATTAAATAAATATTCATAGACCCCAGTGAGCCACCTCTAAGGTGTCAGGTATTATGTTTTAATTTCAGCAATTATGTGGCCTCCTGTCAGATTGGTGTGCCACTGGTGTTGAGATACAGAGGAACTGAAGAATTTCCACTTGGGGTCAGGCCCAAAATAGAGAGGGAAGTCATTTAATGTTCTGCCACCTCAGTGGACTGGGTATGATAGCAAAAATAACCTGCCGTCGAGGAGGCCCACAGGTTGAGTTGCTGTTCTCAGAGCTCTGACTGGTTTCCACAAGCCCAGCTCTGCTCTTTTGTCTGGTTCAGGCTGGCAAAAGTGAGAGGTCATTGCCATCATTCTAAGAGAGGACAAAGCTTCACAAGGACTTAAACTTATGATTTTGGCCTTATTAATACTATCCTGTGAGCAGCTAAAAGGGATGATCTGGAGTAAAGCGAGGACTTTGGCATGAGGAGGCGCAGATGGGTAAATGTGATTTAGTGATTTACTTGTGAGCCCTACAGCCAGTTACGTAATCACCCTGAGTGGCAAGCTGCTCATCTGGAAAGGGAAGAGACAGTGGCACTCCTCCATGTTCTTATAATGTCCGGGGGCAAAGAGTTGGGTTGGTTTCTGCCGCTTTCATTTTACCTTCCCCTTCTATTTGGAGAAGTGGAAAATATAAACACTACATTTCAGGCTGTCTTGAGATTTGGAAGGTGGAAGTGAGGCAGAAGCCATCTTCCCATGGTATCCAAGGCTTACAAGGAAGCTTCCAAAGACATGGGTGGTGGTTGTGGTGAGCAGTCCCAGGGGTGCACTGATAAGCACATTAGCAACAGTTTCTAAATGATGGATCACAGCCACGCTGGTGTGACCCTGAACTCATGCGCCCAGTGGCAGTGCCCTGGCTTCCTCTCTGCCAGCTCTTCTGGTGAGGCTGCAATCACCTGATCCACTCAGCAAATATTTATCAAGCACCGTCTATATTCCAGGGACTAATCTAGGACTTATCAGTGAACCAGAGACACAAAATCCTGCCTATGGAGCTTACATTCTACTATGTGTGGGAATAAGTGATACACATACTAAGTATTTTGTGTCTTAAAAATTAACTGCTATGAAACGTAGAAAAAGTAAAGCAGCATTAGGAGTATTAAAAGTGCTGGAAGTGAGAATGAGTAAAATTTTAAATAGGGTAGTAGAGGCAAATCTTACTGAGAAGGTGACATTTGAAGACTGATTAAATATTCAAGAGTCAGCCATGTGGTATCTGAGGGAAGAATATTGCAGACGGAGGAAATGGTCAGTGCAAAGGCCCCTCACTGGGAGTGTGACTGGGGAATCTGAAAAAGAGGAAGCAGTCCAGTGAGGTTGAAGCAAGGCAAGGGAGGGAGGAGGTGGTAGAAAATAAACTCAATCGGCTGGGCACGGTGGCTTATGCCTGTAATCCCAGCACTTTGGGAGGCTGAGGCAGGCGGATCATGAGGTCAGGAGATCGAGACCATCCTGGCCATGGTGAAACCCTGTCTCTACTAAAATACAAAAAAATTAGCGGGATGTGGTGGTGTGCGCCTGTAGTCCCAGCTACTCAGGAGGCTGCGGCAAGGAATTCGCTTGAATCTGCGAGACGGAGGTTGCAGTGAGCCGAGATCCCACCACTGCACTCCATCCAGCCTGGCGAAAAGAGCAAGACTGTCTCAAATAAATAAAGTCAATCAGGTAATAGAGGGCCAAATCTGGTATCTAATTCCTTATATTAAATCCCTTCCTACCTGAAACAACTAGAATGTTCTCTCTTTCCTCTACTAAACTAGGGCGGATGTATTGCCTTGACAGAATTTTATACTTGCCCTTATCTAATTGCATTGAAATTATGCACTTGTGTTTGCACCCACTCCAAAGACAGTGCCTCATTCATCTCTGTAAACTGAACACCTAGCCCAGGGCCTTGCAGAGCAGGCACTTAAATACATGATTAGTAACACAACGTGAGCACAGCTAGTTCCCAACCACTGCCTCTTCCAAACAGGAGATATCTCCGTACCAGGATGCAGCTTCCAATATGGCTGGATATGTGGGGGGATAAAGACCTTCCTGGCTGACGTAATACATTTAGTATTCTAATGAAGTAATTATAAAAGTAAGTAATTATTGAAATAACCACATCAACTCCCAGTCATTAAAATCCTCCTAAACAGAGCTGGCATGATGGCTTAGGCTACTAGAAACCCTGGCAACCACCCAACGCCTACAATAGCTTCTAATTAATTGATCTCACCTCTAATCTGCCATTGTTAGCCCAGTGCTGATCATTTGTTTGGGCTACAGATCCTATTGCCCCTTCCTTTTGATTGTATTTGTTACTGTACCCTCTCTATCTCTTTCAATTAAGCACAGGTTAAGTGGTTCACCCGCAAGAGAATAGGAGATAATGGCACCAATCAAAGTAATCTCTTTAATTTGCTAAATGGATTACAGGGAAACCCCAGCCAAAGTGAAGTCATAGCTAGTGGCCTTCACTTGAACTATACACACGGAGTATCTAAGTATTAACCCATCATAAGCCAGACTTTGTTGTGCAATAAACGTCTACAAAGTTAGCAAGGTATAGGCAGTTTCAACAGATGAGACGGCCCTCTGTGACTAAAATGTTCCCAGGGTAAAATGTCCCCACTGGCTCCATTCCCAAATTTCTTGCTTGCCTTAACTTTCGAGTGCAACACACATCCTCATTTATCAATCAAAATACTGCCCAGCACTCCAGTCAAGAGAATGGATTTATAATCTCTTTAAGAGCATTCTCTAGTGAGGATTCATTTTTCTTATTTGTACTACAAATGCAAATGCAGTTTCATAGGCACAATGGCTCTGGCTTTTGCTGACTCTGAAAAAAGTGTCTGTTTAAGAATAAACAAGTTTGTTCTTAAGCTGGTAAATCATCTTCCTTTTTGCGACCCAGCTTGTTCCTGTCCTTAAACACACAGACACTCCCCTCCCCATGACCCACTCCGAGATGAAGAAGGGGTAGAGTGGAAAAAGACCCCATGCTACTGGAATTCTGACTTTGCACATGTCCTCGGTTAAGCAAGCAAGCAAAAAATGGCAAATCAAGTTGTATTTCAGTAGAATATGGAATAATTTCAAGAATACAATGGAAGGTGAACAAATACAAAACCAAAACTCCAAGAACTTTTCAAAGACTGAGGGACCTGGATCCTTATTTGAATAAATAAAGACTGATGTAACATCTGTGTCTCTCAACCCTTCATCTTTGTAGGGGTGGGTGGGAGGCACTGTTTTCTGCAATATCCAACTAGCATGATTTAGACACCCAATACCACGTGTTCTGCAAAAAGTCTAGTGACCTTTCCAACATTTCTGAGCATTCCTAAGGAGGTTTATGTCCGGGTTATTTCACTCCACTCCAACTCTTCACTGACGGGGTTCAAGGATATGCTACCCCAAAATATGGCACCTTGGCATTTAAGGAAACAGCAGAAGCAGGAAATTCACTCTTACCTTCTCATCCTCCTTCCCTGAGGCCGGTCACCTGCATTTGAGAGGTGCCCTTCCTATACTCAGAGGAAAGGAATACTCTTATTTCTGGAGACACAGGGTCAGAGAAAATGCTCTGAACCAGCAGGCCTTGCTAAGTTCCCCCAGTTTATTAGCATTAGATATTAGATTATATTCTCTTGCCCTCCAATCATATTTCTCCATGACTGCCTACTCTTCATCAGACCTAAGCACAACATTACACAAATGTCCCTGTTTCTTTGGGTCTCCAATTCCTTATGAAGGCTGTGTCACATAAAACTTACATTAAATGAATTTGTATGCTTCTCTCTAGCTAATCTGTCTTTTGTTACAGGGGCCTCAGTCACAAATCCACCATGTGTGAGAAGAAACTTTCCCTTCCCTACCACTCCCACTTCTGAATCCTCTCTTCCTGTCTTGCCTCCTGGGGCACTTGACCTCTCCCTTTAGACCAAAGACTGACTTAACCCCTCTTTCCTAAAGTACCTCTGACACAGGATGTATAATATAATATTACCAAAGTTTGAGACAAAATTACTCACGGTGATATCACAACACAGAGCAGAAGAGGAAATGCCTAAAAGCTAATATAAGATGTCACAAGTACTCAAGTGTCCTCACAGAGGACCTTCTAATTCTTCATTGATGCTGAATGGCCACCGTATTTCTCACTACCACTCTAACTTGTTTTACCATTTCTCCCTTTTCATCCCAACCTTTCTCCCAAGCTGCCAGAGAAAAACACTTAACTTTTAAAT
>PVKV010023295.1:0-33639 GCA_004027835.1 Alouatta palliata | reverse complement strand
CCTCCTTCCCTACTTCTTTCCTTTCCCTCTCTCTCTCTCTCTTTTTTTTTTATTGTACTCTAGGTTCTGGGATACATGTGCATATCTTGCAGGATTGTTGCATAGGTACATACATGGCAAGGTGGTTTGCTGCCTCCATCTCCCTGTCACCTACATCTGGCATTTCTCCCCATGTTATCCCTCCCCAACCTCCCCACTCCCTGCTGTCCCTCTGTTAGCTCCCACTTCCAACAGACCCCAAAGTGTGATATTCCTTTACTTTCTTAATAAACTTGCTTTCACTTTATAGATTTGCCTGGAATTTTTTCCTGCTTGAGATCCAAGAATCCTCTGTTGGGGTCTGGATCAGGACACCATTTTGGAAACAGTTATATAAAAATACATTATTTTACTACAAGTAGTCTAAGCATAACGCACTCTATGTTTCTGTGAGATGATAGGGCTGGGGAAGAAGAGTCTAGGGACTGGTTTCTCCTTGTTTTATAAATGAGAAAACTTTGTTGCTAGAGTTGTGAATTGGCAGAAAAATAAATAGAGGATTTGGGGCACAGATGTCAAGAAAGAATTATTATAGTTTTAGTGCATGCATGAAGCTCCACATTGTAGCTTTTATCAATAAGCCACAGAGAAATGGACATCATCTTCAAAGAACAAATGTTCCTTAATTTTAAAATGATTGACTATTAATCTTTATACTACAGAATAGGAGGATAAATACTTGAAGACATTTTTTGCAAAATCTTTATTAACAAATAACTTTTAAAAATAAGCAGTTTAAAATCTGTATACCTTTACAAATTTATTAAAAAACATCTACTAAATAACATAGCTTTCAGAGAATGTGGACGTTATAATTCTGCCATTACCTGTTAGTTTGTATCCTTTGGAGTTTAGTGGCTTTTCACAACCTTTTCATTTCAAAGCATGAGTTTGCATATGACTATTGGTGGCATGAATAAATAAGGTGAATTATTCTGAATAGTGTCTGGAAAACTAGGTATTGCACCATTCTAAGAACGGACAATTTAAAAATGATTATATAAATTTTGTAGAACAATCTCCTTTATTACTGAGAATATTAACAGGGGCAATGCTTACTCTGTTGTCACATAGCTGTGAACCAAAACTGTTTACTCCAGTATTTTGCCTTTCAGACAACACAATATCCCCACCTAACATCCACTCAAGAAAAAACTTGGGCAGTTATGAACTCTGATTCAGCTTAATTTTTGAGCTGCTTGGTTTTTCTTGGCTTTCCCTGTCTCTTCATCCTCTGCTCCACCTCCTTGTCAAGACCTGCTCCTGCTTTTGGCCACAGATCTTCCATGGCTGTGACTCTAACTTTGAGTCTGAGAACTTGTGTTCATAAATGCCTCTTAGCATTTCTAGTTCCTGGTATAATCTGGTAGGTCCTACAGGTCATTTAAGTGCATTTGTTGGCCATAACCTGCTATAGTCAGGAAATCTCTATTTTCCCTGTATTCTTTAAGCATAATTGTTTCCAAAATTTAGTTAAAATTCTAAGCTCCTATAACTAACCTTTAATTCTTCTTATTATTAACTTTAAAATAGCAGTATTTTAATTGATTAAATATTAGCCTGAGCAAAAGACTGAAAACATATGTAATAAACTTTTATAAATCACTAAAATATTTGGTCATATTAATTACATGTAAAAACTGAAAAGATAGGCATTGGGTTATAGTTTGTTATTTTACTAACGGTAGTTCAGAAATTGCAAGTAAGGAACACTGATTACCTTTGAGAGATATTTTCTCACCACAAAATAAGGGCATATTTGAATAAAGCAATTAATTTCAAGGCACATGAGATATGAAAAAAATACATTAAATTTTAAAAAATACATTAAAGTTTGTACATATAGAGCATAGTTAGACATGAGATTGGTGTTAGGAATAAAATCAACAGGGACTAGAATCTGTTATTACCTGCCTTGAACTTAATTGGGACTTCGCTTTGGATAAAAAAAAGTTTAGAAGAAGGTTTGGGGTATTGAGAGTTCAACATTTTAAAGGGGTGGAGGATGTTCTTTTTTTTTTTTTTTTTAATTTTGCCTACTAAGTCTAATATAGGAGCATATATTAAGCTTACAATTATTTGTTGAATCAGTGAACAAATAGAATTATAAAGTAAGAATCAAAAGAGTCAACACAATTGCGATGACAGTAGAACTGGAAGAAAATGTGGGGGCTGGTTTGCAGACTCTGGTTAGTTTAAACATTAGGAGCTGCTTACATGCAAGCATGTCTCTGGTAAAATGATTGTAGACACATACACTGAAATTTTGAAAAATCAAATGTATTTTGATTACAACAAGACCTAAGAAACACTTGCTAGCAGAAAAATCATGTGACCTAATTTAAAACTTTAATGTCTTTTTTTTCTATTTTCAAGTTTATCTTTTCTTGCTTTGCTTAAAAGTAGTCAGACTCCCTACAAAGTATGCGGTGTTTTTGGAAGCTATGTTCAAGGCCTTTGCTACATTGAGCAAAGGTGATTCTCCTTTATCTTTTCTGGAGCTAACAATATATTCTATTTTATAAAGGAAAAAAATGTTAAAAAATCTTAGATAGTGTCATTATTCAAATCAATTATTATTGAAAATACAGAAACATTAAAAGGTTCCAGCAATTTTTTGTTATTTCTGCTAGAAAATGCATTCTGAGATGAATACTTTCTGAATTACTTTTTCACTGTATCTTTGGCTCCCTTTTCTACATATAATGATAAATTCTGTGTGAGCCTTTTCAATTTTACCGTAAAAAGGCAGCCAAATAGCCAAACAGAATCAATTCAAACAGAATAGCACTCTTTTGCTCACATTCCAATTTTGAAGAGGGAATCTGTGTGAAGAAAGTACATTTCCTATTAATTCTTCTTTTGATAAGCCCGTATGAACGTGTGCTGGAAATGGAAACTCATATGGTATCAAAAAAGCAGCGTATCTGCATGACTATTACATTTATTAAAATGTGTAAAATGGTTATAACAATGCCACACCACAGATTTTGTGCTCCATATTGATTTAAAAACCAAAAATATAGACGTAATAGCAAAGTTATATATGTATGGTAAGACTGGGCCTAAGTTCTAAGAAAAACTGCAAATTTCTAAGCCTGTGATACACTATTCACATAAAAATATTGTTTTTCATTGTTGTGTACCTGATTTTGGAGGCAGTAAATAACAATTTAGTACATAATATTATTTATTTTTACTTCCATGTAAACGTTTTTTATTATTCTTTTTTATAACTTTTAGAGAATGATTAGATATCTAAATTCTGTTTCCAGAGGAAACAATGCCTCAGCTCAACTCATATTCATCAATGCTAAGCAGCAACTCTTTTCCTTTGATCAATCATTAATGGGTGTCAAAGGTTGGTTGTAAAAGAATCACATAGGATTTCTTTCAGTGTAGCTTCCCAAGCCTGGCCACTGAGATTTTTACTCAAAAGTCTAAAAATGAGCCCTGGAATGTGCTAGTTTGTCAAGCCTTGTCAAATATTCCTGATTCAAGCCATTTCCAACAACACAGGACATTATTGTTATCCTTTTACAGATGGAAACCAGTAAAGGTTAAATTACATGATCAAAGGCACACAGCTAATTATTTAACAGCTAAAATGGGCAGGCTGAATACAGCTAGCTTTCTTTGCAAAATTAGACATTTAATTAGAAATTCACTAGTTGGCCAGGTGTGGTGGCTCTGGGCGTGGTGGCTCACGGCTGTAGTCTCAGCACTTTGGAAGGCTGAGGTGGGGGGATCACCAGAGGTCAGGAGTTCAATGCCAGCCTGGTCAACATGGCAAAACCCGTCTCTACTGAAAATACAAAAAATTTAGCCTGGTGTGGTAGCACACACCTGTAGTTCCACCTACTCGGGAGGCCGAGGCATGTGAATCACTTGAATCCAGGTGGCAGAGGTTACAGTGAATGGAGATGGCATCACTGCACTCCAGCCTGGGTGATAGAGTGACACTCTGTCTCAAAAAAAAAACAACAAAAAAGCTCTTGACAAGACAGGGACTGATATGACTTCAGTTTTAAACCTTCCCTAAACAGCCTCTCAACCTTAAACAGGATGCTATTATTATTCTTTGCTTTTTTATTCAATCTACTCTATTTAGTCTAAATCTTATTTTGCATATTCCAATTCAAGTTAGCAACTATTTACTAATTACATACAATGTCCAAGGCATTACCTAAAACATACAGATTAAAACAAATGAGAAAATTACAACTTTTCAAATTTGATGTTAATAAATTGATGACTAATTATATTTTATATTTAACAATTTTTGTATTTTTAGATTGACTCAGTAAATTAATTAGCTACTAAGGCAATGTAGAACCTCACTGTGTTGAGTTATGAATTTTTAATTTGCAGTTTTTCTCTTCATAGTTATAATATGCTTCTGGCGATAATTTGTGAAATACAAAACATTTTTACCTAATTTTCTCTTCTGTTGTTCTGTTCTAAATTTGGAAATAATATCTCAAAACTAAATTTCTAAATTAAATTTGGGCTTGTAGACATAAACATCATGAACAAAAACCACAATTGAATGTATTTCTCAGAAAAAAAGTTGAATATAGTACCATAGAAATGGTTTAAAAATAGGGATGATATGTCTGCCTTCTCCTCTAATACACATACTCTCACACTGATGCAGACTCATACACTGCTGATGGCTTTAGTGGGCAAGCACCATGGTCATGCTGAAGGAATTACTGAGTATAGCAAGGAAATTAATATGTCTTATTTATCTGTTAATAATGATTAACGTATTGGACGTTTTCCATGTGTCATACTCTTTGTTACCCACTGGAAATACTCTCATTTAATTTTCACAGCCATATTATAATCTTTATTTTATAGATATGAAAACAGACGTGGAGAGGTTAAGTAACTTTTCTGAAGGTAGCATTTGAGTTGAAGAAATCTGATTCTAGAATTTGCAGTTTTAACCACAATGCTGACGTATGTGCCTCAAGCATACAGCAGGATTGGATTTCAGGAAGGAGTTTTCTATACTTCCTGTACCATTCTCATAAAAAAAATTTCTGGCTTATCACTCATGTTTGAACTATATTTGGACAAGAATTAATATTATCAACAAATGAATAAACTAGTTCTTAATATCACAGCTTTCTCCTATCAGCTTCCTTAACCTTCACTGCTATTTTGTATTATTGTATTATTGAGTTTTTTAGTAAAAAACTCAATTGGCTTTCTTAACTTTATATAAGAAATCATTGCATTTTATTTTATCAAAATATTTCAAATGAAAATTACATGCTTTAAAGCAAAAAAAGCTTATTTGGATCAATATATTCAAATATTAATATCTTCACAGGTTTGAGTTGAAAAGTAGTTTCCGGAATATTCTAATATTCTTATATTATCTAATATTAATTGTAAAACACATGTGTAAATACTTCCATTAACATTTTTCTGTTTTTAATTTCTTTCATCTACAGAGAGGCTGAAGGAAAGCTATGTAACAGGGATCACAGCTAAGGGTGGTATACTGTGTTGCCCAGAACTGGAAATGATTATTATGGATGTCAGAAGCTTCTTTTAGTAATGCATGGAGACATAGCAACTGTGTGAAGTGTTAGGACAGGAACAATTTATAAATGAAATTTTAGCTCTTCCAAATACTTTGACAGATTCTTGCTGCATCTGTCCCATTAATATGCCCTATCAAACCAGGAAACAAACAAAAGTTGAGGATGAGTTCAAAAGCAAGAGCAAGAAAAGAATGAAGACAATAAGCTTCTGATGAATTTATTATGAAGGCAAACACCTCCAGCTGAGATTTTGAAATCTGTTTATCTAGAGGAGACATTGGATAGTACAAAAGCAGTCCTCAATAGAGCAGCATTTCTAAAAGATAATCAGATAGTGAAATCATTGAGGATAGGAGCTTTAGTTATCTGAAGATACGGTATTAGACATTCGGTTTTAACTCTTAAAAAGTATTATTATTCATGAACAAAAGCTAGTGATTTTCAGCGTAAGGAGAATAATTTGAAAGAACAGGTAAGAATTACAATAGATAATAATACTGTAATTTCTGATGTGCACACAGGGGCCATAGACTCTTTCACAATAAATAACTGGAAATAGCTTTTCCAGCAGAGAATTGAGTAGTATGCAGGGAAATGAGAATTTAGGTATCATTAATTTATCAGCACAGACAAGCTTATTTTGATAACACATATGAGGAATATGAATTGAAAATCTTTTTGTGTTTCAAAAAGGTAACAATTTAAAATTACCAATAGATGTACTTTGATACTCATTCTGGTAAAGTAAGATATTTCCCTGACCCCTTCATGGAACTGGTGACAGAAGTGTCTCGTTAACTCAGCCCACCACTTTCAACTTCTTGTGGGAGGTAGTGCACAACTGAACAAGGTGGTAACAGGAGTGCATGTGTGCTGCAACCAGCCTACCGTTTCAGCACTGGCAGGATCAAACTCCAGTCACTTGGACATGCTGCATTCCACCTCTTGCAGAGGGAAAGCTTAGGTGAGTGGGTACAGGAGACAGAGAGAATGCTTTTGGGTGCCAGCAGGAGTGGACTCTCTGCACGCCCAGCTGCACCATCCAGGTGGGGTGCCTGCAACTCTGGAAGCCCCAGGGGATATGTTACAGTACTCTTTTAGCTCTGCTGTCCACGGATGGCTTAAGTGTCAGCAGTTCAGTGGGCCCTTTGCTTTTCCACACAAGGCGGCTGCCTCTGCCAGCACGGGCAAAGGGCCAGTGTGACAGCCTTTTGTATCCACACTCTTGGCTCCCAAGGTCTTGTCCACCCAGGAAAAATGAGGTCACATGAATGAACTGAAGGATGCTAAATGTGGAGAATTTTATTGCAAGAGAAAGTGGCTCTCAGTAGCAAAGTGCTGAAAAGGGGATGGGGTGGGTAGATAATCTTCTTCTGAAGTTCGGCTGTCTCTGGCTGGATTCTTCTCTGAAGTTATCCCATCAAGCTGTTCCTTTGAAGTCAAGCCACTTCTCTCTGGTGTTCAGCTGTAGTCCCTGATATCCAGATGCTTCTCCCTTCTGCTGGCTCAGTCTGGGGTCTTTATAGGCACAGCATGGTGGGTGGGGTGAGCCATGGGTAGTTTAGGAAAAGGCAGTATTCAAACAGGAACACTGGGATAGAAGTTCTCACTTTGGGCCATGGGTTTTAGGTTATTCAGCTTAAAGGTGTGGTTTCTGTTGGGGATCCACCGTTTCCTGCCTAGAATTTCTCTGCCCGCTGTCCTTATCACTGGTACACCATGCCCCCTTTGGCCTAGGATCTAGGCTAGGCACTTTTTCCCCAAGACACTGTTCATCCTTTGTTTACTTGTCTTGTTAGAATTCAGCTTTTCATTACCTCTTCAAAAATTCACTCCTAACTACCCTTCCCCAAGAATCTGATGTAGGAGATTGGTCAGGGTGGTGTGACAAATTATAAAATAGATGCAAACTTTTTTGGAAGCCCAAAGTTTTGTAGAAGCCTCAAGAAAGAGTTGTGGCTGAAGGCAGACTAGTCCTCTTATCTTGAGCTAATAGCAAAGAGCAGATAACAAGGGAATGTAGAAGAGTTTTCATTCATCCTTCAGCCAGTGTCTGACAGCCAGACTCAACAGTCTGGTATCCATTACTCTGTTTCCAATTGCATCCATTGTTGGCTCCCATTAAACCACAGCTATAATATTTTTTAACTCCCCAAGACTCTGAGGTCCTTAGTGGCAATCCCTACAGTGTTTACTCAGTGTTCTAAATAGCACCTCTTAGGTGTCCAACCAGCATTCCCATATGGGCCATCAATAAATAAATGCAGTATTTTCAGAGTCCTCTGCACCCAATGGTGCAACAGTTTCATGGTGTAATTCTAGAAGAAACTGAGGCAGCCTGATTTTTGCCATCAATAAACCCCAACACTTAAAGATCAGTAACTGACTGCACTTAAATTATACAATCGGCATTATGTATTTATCAATTTTTTCTTAATATGGCTACATCTGTCATTTTTAAAAAATAGTAATGCAGAAATTGTAGACCAAAAAGTATCTGGAACAAGTCTTAATTTAGAAGTTTATTTGGCCAACATTTAGGACATGCCCCTGACATGGCTTCAGGAGGTTCTGACAATATGTGTCCCAGGTGATTTGGCTACAACTTGTTTTTTAACATTTTAGGGAGACACAAGACATCAATCAGTACATGTAAGATGTACATTGGTTCAGTCTGGAAAGATGAGGCAACTCAAAGGGAGGTGGGGCAAGGGTGGGTTCCAAGTCATAGATAGATTCAAAGATTTTCTGATTGGCAGCTGGTTGAAAGAGTTCATCTGAAGACCTGGTATCAATAGGATGGAGTGTCTGGGTTAAGATAAGGGACTTCGGAGAGCAAGTTTCTAATTGTTCAGATGAAGCCTCCAGGTAGTAAGCTTCAGAGAAAATAGACTAAATATTTCCTATTAGACTTACAGAGCAGTCTGTTTTGTCAGTTTTAAAGTCTCTGTTTTAATGTTAATACTGGTCAGTTGTGCCTGAATTCCAAAAGGAGAAAGGTATGATGAGTGAAGCATTTCCTTTTTTTTATTTTTTTTTTTATTTTTTTATTTTTGACAGAGTCTTTCTCTGTTGCCCAGGTTAGAGTGCAGTGGCGCTATCTCAGCTTACTGCAACCTCTGCCTCCTGGGTTCAAGCATTTCTTCCTGCCTCAGCCTTCCAAGCTGCTGGGACTACAGGTGCCCACTACCACACCTGGGGAATTTTTGTATTTCATAGTAGAGACAGGGTTTTGCCATGTTGGCCAGGCTGGTCTTGAACTCCTGACCTCAAGTGATCTGCCCATCTCAGCCTCTCAAAGTGCTGGGATTACAAGCATGAGCTTTTTTTTTTTTTTTTTTTTTTTTTCAGTGAAAACAAGTTTAAAGTAAAGGAATAAAGAATGGCTACTCCACAAGCAAAGCCGCTGAGGTATTTTCAACCACCCATTCCCAACATGTCCTGACTAGCATTTCAGGTATTCTTTAGAATGCCCTTGGCTGAGAGGAGGGTTCCATTCATTTGGTTGAGGGTGGGTTACAATTTTATTTTTGGTTTACAAAATGCTTTCTTCTCTAGAGTAATAATAGGAATGTAGAGGTTATACAGAATGATAAAGGGACAACTTCAGTAATCTGAAGCAAGTTGAAAATTAATAATAGAATCCTGGGCATAATTATTTAATAGAATTTAAGAGCAGAAAAGTATTTCTGAAGTCATTTTGCCCAAATCCTTTCCTTTACACAGAGGGAAGCTGATTTTCTCAGGGTCACAGTGCAATAAATAGTAGAATACAGATTACATCCCAAGTACTCTGGCTCTAAATCCAGTCTTTTTCAGGATATCGCAGCCCCTCCAATAGTGGAAGTAGAAAGGGCATGTTTCTGGCTTTAAGTTAGCAATAGGAAAAAAAATATGTTTATTGTTAATATAATGTAAATGGGGAAGAAAATGTTACCATTTGTGATGCAAATTTCTTCCACTGTAATAAGGCAGTACCACTAGTGTTAAAGTAATAACTCTTTGCATAATATCATCTGGAAGAGGGTATGTAAATGAATGCTGGCTAACTAGCAGAATACACAGCAATATGGTTTTAGTGTACAATTAATCCCTGCAGTTTGTCATGATATACAACTGTGCTTCACTTAGCCCTGAAGGTGAATCAACAGAAAGTCTCACCTGTATTAAATTTTCTGACCCAGATCAAAGTCACTTATTTTCAGTATGTGTCAAGGGAGTGGTGGGGATTGAAGGGTTACAGGGAGGGTGGGATTTTGCTTTAGTTGGAGAAAATAACCCTGAGGCCAGGAAGTCACTATTTAGGATTAAAGGGTGTCAGAGCCTTGACTTTGCTACTTAAAGTGTCTGAGTGACTTTGGAAATGTTAACTGCTGTAATTTGTTAATGGAGGGGAATATAAACTAAGAATACTTACTTTATAGAGTTGTGAGGTTTATATGCTATGAGATCTGCAAAATTCTAGGCAAGGTGTGAGATATCAATAAACAATAGACTTTATTGTTACTTGTGATTGTCTTGACATATCAGGTTTGCATCTTAAACAGTGTCTAGGTTAACTTTTGCACCCAGATAAATACCTAACAAATGAAAGATGAAGCAGAAAAAACTGTATAAAACTATTTAGAACATCATAACTGTCAATGACAAAGCGACTAAGTTATAATTGTATGAAATTAATTAATTGATTCTTTATTTTCTATTCCCTCAGGTTATATGTCACATATAGAAAAAAAAATGGTATTACTGTTGCTAGCTCAGTCTTCTCTCTGAATAAAAATTGGCTTTTAGATTATGTTAAAACAGCTCTTTAAAATTTATATTTTGAGAACACAATGAAGTAAGAAGCTGATTTTGGATGCTTGTGATAAGTTAACTATCTATATTACATCAAACATAAAATGTTTGGTTTCGAAAAGGTTGTACTCAAAAACAGTGATTTTCTATGTAATTTTTGGGTTGCAGTGTATGAGAAAGGAATTGAGAAAGATTTACTGAGAAAGTTGTGTTTTTTTAGGGATCCAAATTTATTCGTAGATTTTTATTACCAAGATTAAAAATAATTGAGGGTTTCATTATGAAAAAAATTTATTATCCGTACCCATTTGCTAATAGGCAAAGGAAACAGCAGTATCTACTACAGCAATCTATTTACTTTTATACTTGGATTTGCTAAAAAAAAAAAATCACTAAGCAAATGGAGGTAGGAATTTAGGCAGTAATAACAGCAAATATTTATTTAAAATTTAGTATGGTCCAGACACTCTGTAAGGTGCTATATATATGAATTATGTCACTAGATATAAGTGCAATTCTTATCTTCTCCATTTTATAGATTAGGAAATTGAAGTCCTAAAAGCAATGCAATTTACACTGGGTCAGCTGACTAGTAAGAAGCAAAACTGGGAGTCTAATCTAGGCAGTCTTTGTTCAGAGCTCATGCTCATATTTACTATATTATATGCTTCCTGTCTTAAAAAAAACAAGCAAAGCAACAAACTCAACTGAGGATAAAACAGATATATTGCTAGTTACAAGAAGATGATGGGAGTTGGGTTTCTATGTATCTCTAAGCATTTTTAGTACTGACTTTTCTATTTTCAACAGTTTGCGTGTCCTGTTGAGCCATCGACTGTAGTGTCTACACAGTCAGAACCACACTGTTTCACTAATAGATTTGCCACTACTCTGCTTTTTCTTCCTCTTCTGAAAATAATTGGTGAGTTTCTTTGTCCCAACTAATCTTAGTAGTCCTTTGTTTAACATTATATTTTACCCTGAATGTTTATACAGATTAATATTTCCATTATGAAATAAGACATAACAATTGTGACTTTAAAAACTTTCCCATCTGGGGCCAAGCAAAAAAAAAAAAAAAAAAAAAACCTTCCCCATCATTAAATAAACTTTGTGCTTTTCTTAATGTTGGTCTTGCCAGCATTTAGTTCTGAATATTTCTTGATATTTCTGCCTAATTCTCATATTTCTTTAATGCAAATGGAATGCTTTAAAAGTACATCTTCTTTAGAGCACCTCTTTTGCCTTACCTTTCTTTGGTAACAATTCATTTAGAAAGTCACAATGGCTCCAAGTGTAACTGAACAAGCTCTTTTGTCTCCATGGAAGGTTTCACTGTATGTACCTCTAAAGTCCTTTTTCCAAATTGTTAACGTGCCTCAGTGATTTACTTTTTTACTTAATATCTTAATAGAGTATCATCTTTCTTCTTTCCTAGTAGACCTAAAATGGCTTTGATGGTGCTTAGAATTTTAGTGATTTAGTCTCATTTGTTTTGTATGTCCTTTCATCAATTCTATTGGTAAAACCATGAAACTTTTCATTCAAAAAAGCAGAAAATTCACTATATGGGGTTCTGAGAAAACAAAATAACACATAAAACTGAGCTTATAAACACATAAATTAGGATGCAATATTTGTACAATAAAGATTTATTTACTGTAGAAACAGATTTCTGTTTTCAGTGTTTTTTCCAAAGCCTAAACATTCTCTGTATATTCAAAATAGAAATTTCAGTTAAAACACTTTTGAAAATTTCTCACAAATATAAGTAGATAAATTAAATACTTTAATTTGGGAAATAGTTCTTTTTACAATGTGTGATTTTAGGTATATTAAAATGAGATATTCTTCATAGGTGTAAACACTGCATCTCCTCAGCTGTATTCTCAATCTTTTCACTTTTCTACAATTCTATACTTTATGCTTCAAAGTTAAGTATTTTTAAAACACACATTTTTCTTATTTCTTTCATATATTTAACATAGTTAAGTACAGAAATTTACAATAACTGATTGGATGCAAATGAATGTCTTAATAAAATAAAATCCATTTAGTAAAACAAGTTTAACAAACCTATTTAGAAATGCTTGGTATTTTATTCTATAAATAACATGTTGAGAGGTCTACTTAACAGCAACTAAGCATTGTGTGTAATACTACATACTACAGAGAATCTGCCTTCAGGATGTTTAGAATCCAGTTGAGATTCTAGTATATCAAAGAATTATAAAACAACATAATGAAAAAAATATGATTAAGAATAAAGATGAAAATACAATGTGAAAAATGGAGAAGTGAGAAAAATCACAGTACAATCACAGTTTCTTGCAAGAAACAAAAATTTAATTTCACTTTTGAAAAAAATCGTTTTATAATTCATCTTTTCATTAGTTCTCGAAGTCCCCCTTTCCCATCCTGCTCCCTCATTAGAATCAATGCATTTATTTTCGTGAGACGTCTCTCTAAAGATTTTTTTTTCTTCAAGGCCTCAATCTCACTTTCAGGCGAGCAAGCCAGAGGGGGCGCTCTCCAGAGTAAAGAGACTTGGCCTGCGCCATTTCCTTCCCAGAGGCAAAATTAAAGACCGCCAGGTTCCCACGGGCAAGTGCCTTAACTGACTAGGTTCCTGCTCAGAGTTGAAGGCATTTTCTCCCGACTGGCATTTGGAGCCCTTGGCTCCTCCTCAGAACAGGCCACCAAGAGGGGCAGAAGGGGCCGAGTCGGCCGCAGGGCCTTCTGGGGCTTGTGGTCTTCGAGATCTGCTCCCTCCTCACTTCCTCCACGAGTGTAAGGCAGGGGGCGCTGGCCAACATTTCCACTCTGGCCCTGGTGCACACCTGCGCGGCAGCACGTGGAACCCGCCCCTGGGGGTGGCGCGGAGTGCCTGCTCTAGGGCGCTCGTGCCCGCCTGAGGGCGCCCTCCCCCTCCACAGGAACCCAGAAGGCAGGCGGAACTGGCCCTCCACAGCCTTCCAGGGCGTCTTCCTACCGCTCAGGGCCTGGCTTGCTGCTCTGTGGACCACGCATCCCTTTCCCGTGCCCTGGGTTTGGACCTGAACTCGCGGTATTCGCAGGTGTGTATGGAGCTCCGCACAGGTTTGGACGTTACTATTTACCTAATCGATTATAGACTATATCTGCTGTGGAGCTGCTGAAGCGTCAGCCCCCACCTGTGGGGATTTCTGTGGTATGTTCTAGCGTCTGAGCCTGTTCTAGGCTGGCTTGACCACCAAAATGGTTCCTGAGCTTGGAAGAGAGGCCTGTGTTTTGAGGTCTTCGGTGGAGTTGTGAAATCCATTCACTGAGCAGATTTTTTGTTAAGCACCCATTCTATTGGACCAAGTGAGTGAAGTGCTGTAGATATCAAAGGTGTCAGCCGTGGTCTCTTAATGACTTCACAGACTTCAGTTAGCAAAGGATTTATAGATCTGTAAGAAGCATTGAGGGTAAAGGGTGAATTTGCATAAGAAGTATCTGATGAAGTAGTGTGAGACATGGGGGCTTGATGGAGAAGCTTCATGGAGGAGGTGGCCCTGTAAGGAGGGATAAGAAACGTATTTGAAAAATAAAGGCAGGAGTGAGGAATACATTACAAATGAAGGGGTTGGTAGGAATAAAGGCAGGAAGCCGGGTATGGAGAAAACAGAATGTCTTGGTATGTCTAGATTGTTTGAAGAGGCAGGAATTAAGTCTGGAGAAGTATCTTGGATTGAAAAGCTTTGAATAGTTTTATAGTCTGGAATTGCAGACACATTTAGACTTGAATTGCACCAGGAAACATAGATAAAGCAATGTGTAGTTGCTTAATATTCATAAAATGCACATAATATAGAAAAAATATGAACAGAATATATTGTTCAATAGCAACATTTGTGTCAATTTACACACATTGATTACTGTTGGGGGTCTTGTTTGTATTTTTGTTTTCTATTTAAAATTTAGAGGTTACAGAGTTGACAGGGATTTGTGAGTTGCTATCCATCATTCTATTTGTTTTTATATATGAAGACTTAGTGCTTCAGAAGGGTTTTAGATCGAATGCAATAAAGAGCATGTGTAATTTGAAACATGTATGGATGACTTGCAGGATATGGCAATGGACCATAAATGACATAATTCAGATGTAAAATATGAAAATGATCAGACAAAAATTGATAACCATGAGTATGTTTTTTATTCTTTTTTCATGAATGTCAATCTGAATGCCAGTATTTGGAATCAGTTTTGCAAAAACAGTGTTCTGTAGGCTTGTTAAAGCTTAGAAAATGTTACCTTATGTCTTAGTGTATACAAGGATGTTAGAGGTCCCTTGGATATTATGGTGAGGATCAAAGAGAATATTTTAATTCTTTCATAGGGCATGTGTACATTAAACTCTGTCATACCAAGGTGCTTGAAGCTGAAGGTCAGAGTCACAATTTATTATTATAAACCTAGCTAAATTAGGCTAGGTCACTTAGGAGCATTGTTGAGGCAAACATACATATGACTACCTTGTGGAGAATAGATTGGAGGGAGTTACAGATCAGTTAGAAGGCTGATACAATCTTAATGACAAGAGATACTAATGGACTGAGGAAAATGTAGAAACTTTTTAGAATATAAGTGGATAATCACAGGAGTAGGGCTGCTGAAGTCAGAGAGAAAAGTGTTTTAAGAGTAGAGGAGTGATCATCAGGGTCAAATACTGCAGAGAAATAGAATGGGGATTTGCAAATGGTCTTAAGGTTTGGCAGTTATGATGTCATTTGTGACCTTGGTAAGAACACCTAGGTCAGGTGGGGGTGATTGGATATTTTTTTTTCCCGTTTTTAAAGCTGGGAACGACCTGAACATGATTATGTATTGAAAGGCAGATGTCCATACAGGGAATGACATTGAAAGAGCTGAGAGGAGAGGATTGATGGAAAAGGTACAAGGGTTTGGTATGCAATTAGTGCACATTCTTAGAATATAACTTATGTTAAAGGACAGGAAGGAAGATATTGGCCGCTATTTCTTAGGGGACTATCATGGAGTAATCAGAGCTTCCTGATGTGCCAGCAGAGTGCCTAGAATCCAGCTGGCTTATCTATCCATTCACATTAAGTTATTTAGGTAAAATTTTCAGAGCTCATCATGGGTTAGCCACAAAGATTTCTGCTCTGAACAGACAGGAAATGGGCTCAGTGGCATTCACTAACTACTAAGGGGCATGGACATCAAACAACTGACTACATATGAATTATCCAGATACAATTGTAATAACTGATAGAAAGAAAGAGTATGGAATGTTAATTCTATTACCTGTAATCAGAAGGAACTGACAAGGCCTGAGGGCATTAAGGAAGAAATTTTCAAGAATAGCATGTTTAAGCAGATGTCTAAAAGAGATTTCTCCTGTTACCAAGTCAGCCCTCCCACCCGTATTGCAGCCTTCTCTTGCCCTGTTGTCATCTCATTTCTGCTTCTCTGTTTGCTGGTGAGGTAATTCTCCACTCTTTAGCACTTGAAATGTATTTTGCCAGTAGGTTGGTAAGGTGGGAAAACTTTCAAAAACCAAGGCTTTGCAAGGATCTTTCTCAAACCAGTTATTTCTGCATTATGGTGGCTAAATATGAACTAAAAGGCCATTTAATTTTATTCATGCTACATTGATTCCAATTAGGGAAAGAAAAGCATTTTGGGAATGGCAAATCCATGGTCAGTCACAACCACCACTGACTTAGTCTCTTAACATCCTTTGGAAGAACCATAGTGAGCACAGGGCCTGTCATTTCTTATTAGAAATATTTGGTGACAGCCAATGAAGGTTAGTCTTCTTTTTCTTTCATTTAAAATTTTAATGCTGTCTGGGTAAAGTGATTGGGGAATAAGCATCCACTCACATCTCTTCAGGGAAATGAAGGTACTATTGCTGCTATGATTTTGCATTTGTATAGCACTTGAGTGTTGGCTAAGTGCTTTTACAATCAATTTTACTGTTCAATTTAAAAGATAGCCTAAAATCACCCTTGTCAAGATTTATTTGATTTGATTCAGAGAAAAGGTTCTTTTCTGAAAAATGGACCTTCTATGATGTGGAGGAACACTGATCTATCAAAAGATTAGATATAAGACAATGTTAATGTTATCTGAAGAGAGTAAGCCGTTAATAGAAGATACTAGCCACGTAATGCTTTTTTGGTACCTGCCTTTACAAGGAAAGAAAGTGAAAATAAGACTTCTAATGGTAGAAATACATCCCTGTAGGAAGTCAACCCCCCATTATATGGTTTGTAACTAAGGAATTTGGGGATGTTTTATGAGTGACAGTATGTATCTTTTAATATACATCCTTAAAGCATTAGGTTTTATTTAGAGCAAGGCTTGGCAAACTATTTCTATACAGTGCAAGAAAAAAATGAATATTTATTTAATACAGTAAATGTTTCAGGCTTTGCAGGCCGTAACCGTTTCTGTTGCATCTACTAAACTGCAAAGGTGTAGTGCTAAAGGAATGATACATGAATGAATGGGGAGGTCTGTTTCAATAAAATGTGATTTATAGAAGCAGGCCACCCAGATTTAGCCTGTGGGCCATAGTTTTCCAGTCTCTGATTTACAGCATCTCTGAGATTCCTTACTGAACAGGGAGTGTTATAGATTGGAATGATTGATAGCTAAAAGCTCTATGAAGGCAGATATAGATGTGTTTTGTTGACTGTTGTATACCTGTGTGTAGCACAGTGCCTGACAGATTAGGGATAATTAAGTGCATCTGTTGAATAAAAGAGTAAGGAACAGGATATTTGATGGAAAATTACCTAATGGAGGCTAAATGGTTTTGTGTTCAGATTTTCAGGTTCTGTGACATGCGCTCTATGGTACTGCCATTTTGAGTAAAGCAAAGTCAGTAACCTTTCCTTATCTGTGGGTTCTTTATCCATAAATTCAAACCAACCACAGATTGAATATGTTAAAAAAATTAAAAACCATAATACAACACTAAATATAAGCCAAAAATATGGTACTATTATTAATTTTTTGTGTTCATTATTATACCCCTTGCATTTTGGAAATACAGCAAAATATATTGAAATGTAATATTTTTACATTGATAATCAAATTGAATTTAAATGCATCTGGCAGATAGAATATGGTATACACAACTTCTATCCACTGTCCTTGTCCTTTACATTGGAATTTTATAGAATGAGTCAATCACATTTTAATCCTCTGTTCTTCAGACAGTAAGTTTTTGAGTATCTTACCATCTCTATCAGTTTAAAACAGAGTGGCTAGAAGAAAAGCTGTTTTTCTTTTTCTATGTGTCGTCTGATGAAGTTTAGTTAAGCGTGAGCCCTCCAATGAGTATGAGAAGGACCAACATTTCCTCTTCCCTTATTTGCTAATTCAAGGGAGAATATGATCTTAACCCTTTTTATACTATCCAATCTGCTATGTAAAATATGAACAGTTGTCTTGCATGAAGGCTTTTTTTCTTTCTGTCATTAGACTTATGTATATTTTAAGGCTTTCTATCAAGGAGGTAAAATAGTTTGCAAATTGAAGATCTTAAGAGAGTTGTCTGCTATTCCATTTTTTTTTCAGGTTTTCCTTGAAATATCAAAAGTACACTAATCATTCTTTTATCATTATTGGGGATACTAAAGTAATTTGCTAAAATTTTTATGTAGGTTTCAGATTTAAACGACAGACATCAGTAGACTCAAATGCATCTTGAAATGTCAGTGAAATGTCCAGATAAATATCAATGAAATATCCAGATAAAAAAACCCCAGTATCTTGTTCTGGGATTTTTTATCTGGACATTTCATTCTGTTCTTAGATCCATTATTATACTTCTTACATTTTGGAAATATAGCAAAATATATTAAAATACAATATTTTCATTTGATAATCAAATTGTCTTTAAGGAAATGTTCTAAAGTAAGTTCTTAAGTGTACCCTCCATTTAAGTCAATTTTTATAATGAAAGTCCAATTTATTTTTTAACAGGCTTTCAAAATATCTGTCAGGTCTTTAATTCTTCCTTCTGATTTATTCAGTGAGCTCATTCTTCATTTCATTTTTGATTAGATTGCTTTCACCATGGCAGAACTCTGGAAAATAAATCCTCTTGTATTTAACGTGTGCTTTAGTTTAATCTGGATGAGTAGAAGAATGAAAACAACCCATTAGGAAGTAATTTTGATTGTTTGAGAGTGAGATATGACTTTCTTAATCTTTAAGAAAATTGTTAGAAAATATATTTCAGAGGCTGCTTATTGATTGCTCAGTCCTTTTTCTATGCCTTCCTATTTTTATGAATGTCTGTCTCATGCAAGATTAGAAAACAAAACAAAACAGCTTATTTTAAAACTTCTCAAAAATAGGTTTTACCATAACTGATTGGTTTATGATACATTCCTTTTTATTTCCTGGTAGGAGAAAGGTACTTTCTTTCTTGTCCGAACTGTTGGTGTACTTTATGTTCTATTATTCAGGTATTAGTTTGTATTTTATGTATTTATTTATTTTTCTATCTTCACAGTAGATTAAACACTTCTAAGGGGAAGGATATCCTTAGCTTTAGTGCCTGGCACAACCAATAAGTGGTGCTGAACGTTTACCGAAAGAACATTAGTTTCTTCTTACAATCTGCCTTTTCGTGACAGTGCACAAAACACTTAGACAGTTCTCAAGAGGTTGTTGTTTACTAAATAATTATTTCTCTTATAGATATGGCTCTAAATAATTCACTTTTAATAATACACTCTTGATAATTTAGCTTCCTATTCTTATAATTTTTTAATTAAAAAAATTCACCCACTATCCATCATCCATCATTTATTTGATGATTACTTAACAGTATTTAAACTATGTAACAAATAGATTTTTAAAATTACAGATATTTCTAGTAAACCCTCTTCATCAAAATCAGTTTCCCAAAACCAAGATTGTGTTACTTTATTGCTGTGTGATTACAAGTAACTACAGCATAATCTCAGACAGCAAATGAAGCAGTTGTTTCAGCTCAAAGACTTTGACAGCGCATTTCATACCAGATTGCCACTGTAAAAATCTTTAGTGGCAAATAATAGACAAATTTCCAATTTCCCATTCTTTTTAAAAAATATGGCTACTTCGTAACATCACTGAGAAAGGCACTAATTCAAACTACATGGCTGGGAACTGGATTCCTTAATTATTAATTTGCTTACCTCATTTTCATTACTAATTGATTAAAAAGCTGAAGTTCAGTAAAGAATTAGACAACTTCAGAGAATAGTTCAAGTGGTCTGAGTGAATATTACGTCAGTATTATTTTGTACATGTTGTGCTTTCCAGTAATTTTAGTAGGGCTTCCAACTGGGATTATCACTTCATCAACCTAACATTGGGATCATATTCCAGTCTTCTGTCACCTGCCCTCTCTCTTTCCGATATGGAAGCAAGCCCTTCCATTTTAGAAATATCTTTTAGAGCTTCCTGTTTCTTGTGCACACTGCCAGCATCCTGGCTTAGTTCTTCCAGTCCTTCTTTACTGTGTGTTGTCAACAGTCCCCCAGCTCCTTCCTTCCCTGCATAATCCTCTTAAAACGCCACTAGGATTTTTTTTCACTTATCCACTCTGAAGGCTGCATTGTTTTCCAGCTGTCTACTTAAAGAAGTCTGACTCCTCTGACTGACTTTCAAGACCCTAACTTCCCTACGCTATTTTCTTTTATTCCCTAAAATGCTATATTCTGTAGTTAAGGAGCTCATGCATTCTCCCATGAATACCTATGCCATTATGTGCTGCCTCCTCTGTTTACCCCATTTGAAGTGCTCTTTTGCCCTGCTTTTGCCTCTCTGAGTTCTCATCTTTCAAACATTCCAGGTAAACTTCAGAAGTCCTTCCTCCTCCCATTCACACTAACCCACACTAGTTTATTTCCTTGAATCCTTCATAAATGTATAGTTAGGTCCATGTGAAGACACAGGCTTTGGAGACAGTGGGCCTGGGATTGAATCATGGTTGTCTGTTAGTCTCAAGTGGATCAAACACTGCAATGAGTGTTTATAGTGTGATTGATAGAGTTCATAAGGATCACATGTCAATGAACTAATTTTGTCTCCTCATCAACTTTATAAGTTAGGTGCTATTTTGATACCCATTTTACAGATAAGCAAACTGAGGCATAGGAATATTGTATAATCTCTGTCTGAGGTCACATAGCTAGTAAGGGGCAAAGCTAGGCAGTCAGGTTCTCCTGCTTTTCTAGTTCCTATGCTATCCTTGCC
The DNA here is from genome assembly GCA_004027835.1 of Alouatta palliata. Classification (NCBI taxonomy): domain Eukaryota; kingdom Metazoa; phylum Chordata; class Mammalia; order Primates; family Atelidae; genus Alouatta; species Alouatta palliata. The sequence continues at coordinate 12,994 of PVKV010023295.1, read as the reverse complement.
TCTTCACGATATATTTGAAATGATTTTTCATGGTGATTTTAGATTTGATTGATATGCAGTATTACTTCCTCTTGTCTTACTGGAGAAGTCCAGAAAAAAAAAAACACAACTCCTTTATCTCTAAGTACTTTTGGAGTTAATGTTTCTACATGCCTGTGTGTGTGTGTGTGTGTGTGTGTGTGTGTGTGTGTGTGTTGCTGTGGTGGTAGGCTGAGATGGTAGTCATCAAGGCAGGCACAAGATGACCACATGGTAGTTCCGGGAAGTGCATTCCTATCGATGTTACATTTATTTCCTACTCCCAAGCCCAGAAATTGTATTATGGAAATAATATGTATAAAAAGATGAATAATATGCACAGAAAGATGAATATATAACAGTTTTATCACCTGTTAACTGCATAGCCTTGAGAAAGCCACCTTCTCTGGACTTTAATTTTCTGAGCTCTAAACAGTGATACTAAATTCCACGTTACATAATTCTAAATGAAGTAATAAAGTAATTAAACAAGCAAATGATTATAAAGTGAATTCAGAGTATCCAATTTTCAGAGGTATCCAACAGACATTTGTTACATTTCCCTTTGAGGCTCACCATGCTCTCCACTTCAGCCAGGCTCATGGCTTTTCAGTGCCTTTCCATTGCCCATATGATCTCATGTCCATATCAGTAAATTACCCTAATTTTTCCTGTCTTCCCCTAAGTACCAACTACTTCATGAAACTTTCTGTGACTCCTTACCTGGAATTAATCACTCCTTCCTGTGAACTATTTCACTCACACCCCTTTATATTTGGCATTCATAATATGGCTTAATCTTTCCCACTGAGCTCTGTGCCAGAAATAACACAAAGAAGGCATAGTACTTGGCTGTGATGGCTCACTCACTCTCAGGGGAGAAAGACCCCCCAAGTGGGTGGCTGTAGATACTACCTTGTGATAAAAAGCATCCCAGAGTGCTGTGGAAATGCAGACAGAGAACAGTTAATTTCAGAAAGAGGCAGTTGAACCGGACCATGAAGGGTGAGTGGAGAACCTGTAGGCAGGAAAATGGGGGAAGGATGTATTCCTCAGAAACTGTCAGTGACAAAAAGATTCACAATCATGCGAGCAAGTGGTTTGTTAGGGAGGCAGCAAGAATCCTGTGTAGCCAGACTGTGTATAGGAAGTGGAGAAAAGTGAAGCTGGAAGAGTAGCAGTGTTTTTGGTCCTCAGCAGAATCAGTTGCATGACTATAGATCTGTCTGTAAAGCAATGTTGAATAAAAAAAGGTTTATAATTTGTTTCTCCATTGTGACAGTATGAATCACTACTGAGATCTGACAGTTCAACAACCTAGTAGCATCCTGGGTGGAATTAAGAAAAAGGTTGAAGTTGTAACTGATTATGTCCGTCACCAGATTGAAGGTTTAATACTGAGGGTTACTGGAGAGGGAGTTTGACCAATCAGGGACTCAATAGAGGGGTTGCCAGAATGAAAAGGAAACTCAATATTATGATGTTATGAGAAGTGAGGAATTTTGCAGGGGGAGAGCATGATTGTTTGCTTTAGATCCTTGGAGAGTGATTTGGGAAAGTGAACATTATGCTGTTTTGCTTTCTAGGGTGGACCTGAGATTAATAAGCAGAAGTTAGAGAGTGTGTGGAAGGAATTTCTAAGAGCTGATTGTTAAGTATTAAATTTTCAGTACTGTTCATGTCCATGGAGGCTGGGTTGGATTCTTGACCCTGTCCTTGGGCAACAGACTGGATCATTTCTTCTAGTGGAAAGCTCCTTAGTATCCGTGATACATAATATATTCAATATAGTTTTGATGTTAAGTAAATTTTGTTGTATTTGAAATATATTGAAATAGATTATGTGTGTCTAACTATGCTAATTTAGTGTGTTCACTTGGCAGTCAATGAAGAAAGATTAAAAGTTTTGGAGTCAAAACTATTTCTTTGTCTTTTACTGCCTGAGCTTCTATTGATAAAGCAGAGATAACAGGTACATTACAGGATTATGAGGAGGATTAAATAAGATGATGGATATAAATCCATACATATACTATTATATTGTAAAAAAGCTGTTGTTTTCAAAGTAATCTTTTTCTTTTCTGTAATGTATCATACCATGACTTTCTAAAAGCAGTGAGCATCCCACAGCAGAAATAAAACATAGTGATATTTTCTGTGTTTTTTCTGAAGTGCAGGCTTTCCTTGATCATTCAGGTCTATTCCTGAATGTCTTCTTTATGAATAATAAATGTTACTTTTTCCAGAATGACAAAAGAGTGATGATGAATTAATCTAAAATTGTAAACTCACTTTCCATCATCTAGAAGCAACTCCAGACTTCAGCATACAGATGCAACTTTCTATATTTATTTATCCTTCATTTTCTGTTAATACAGATATACATGCATACAATACCTGCCCCCATTAAGAAATGTCTACAATCATTTTATTTATTAAGATTCAATTAAAAATATTCATTGGCTTTCTAGTTTAGCATCCTTATTTGGAAAGAGGAAATGTGTGTGTGTCTGTGCATACAACACATGTACACCTGAGTTCTTGCACATGCACACATACATCAAAAACACAAATGAAGATTGTTAAATATTCTTTGTCATGCTGAAAGACTGGATTTTTAATAGTTGCTTCAATTAAGAAGATTATGATTTTTCTTTCATACGTTTTAAATTAGTGCCTAAAATATTTAAAAGATTAATTTTTCTGCACTATCTTTTACAGAATAATGCAGATGCTACAGAGAGATGCAATATGAAATGGTTAGGCTAAGAAGCTGACTGTTTAAGGGTTTATTATTACTGTTATTGTTAGTGTCCTCATATAATTGTCTATGCTGTAAGACTTCAGTTTTGGGTACTGAACTAGTCTTACTGCTGAGTAAAAGAGTAAAAGCAGAGAGAGGGAAGCAAATTTTCATATATTTTTATTTATTATCTATACATTATATATACATGCTCCTAAATGTACGCATCTGTATCATAATAGCTAAACTTTGCAGATTCTTACTATGTACCAGGCACTGTTTTAAATCCTTTAAATGGATTATCTCATTTAATCCTCACAACAACTCTGTGATGTAGCTTTTGTTATTATCCTTATTTTAGATAAGGAAACTGGGGCTTAGAAAGGTAAAGTCTGTAAGTGGCGGAGCCTGCATTTTAATCAGCTGTCTGACTTCACAGCTGGAACTTTTAACTGCCGCACAACTCCACCCAGGGGCTTGTGTAGTCACAGAATCAGAATTGGAAAAGACATTGGTCAGTCCTTATAGTCTTCATATCAGTGGATGTTAAGTTTTTTCTCATCTCATACGGATGGCCATGCAGCCCAAGCTTGAGTAACTCGGTAATTGGCATTTCATATCTTCACAAGACAGAATGTTTTATTGTTGGATAGCTCCCATCACTAGATAACTTACTCACCTATTTATGGGACGTTTGCCTCCCTTTAATTTGCACATGTTGGTTCAAGTTCTGCTTTCTGGAGAAATACTGAAGAGCTCTCTTCCCTCTTCTTCCTGGGAACCTTTCAAATGTATTTCTGTAGGCCTTTTTTCAGCAGCTCTGTGTGGTTTGTAGACTCATCGCTATTATTGTCACCTTTTCTGACAGTATAATAGTTCATTGGTTATTTATGAGAATATTTAATATGCAGAACTCAACACAGCTAGGAGGCATGGAGTGATGCAGAAATATTTCTGGACTGAGCCATAACACCTAGGTTAAGATCTCAGCACTGATGCCTGCTGTGTGACATTGGGCAAGTGGCAATGTGGCCAAGTCTCAGATCTTCATCTGTAATAGGGACATAACGGCAATCCTAATACACAGGATTATTGTGTGACCAAATAAGATGATGCTTGGGAGAGTGCTCCATGGATCATAGCCCCTGACTCAGGCCTTTCAGTGTCCCTCTGCATGGCCTGCCTTTTCGTGCTTTTCCACATCCGCATCGCTTGCTCCTTTGTTTCCCTTTGCTCAAAATGTCAACCAACTAAAGCCTTTTCTGATGCTATATTTTAAAGTGCAAATAATCTCTGACCTTTTCTCTTCATCTTACCTGAATTTGTATTCTTAGCCGTGCTTATCTCTTTCTGTCACTGCTGTGTTCTCAGGATGTAGCAGGTGATTTATAAATAAAACGTACTACAATCACATTTATGTTACTGTGTGGTTTGGTTATCAAAAAGCACAGTAACATGGTTCTTTCTTTTAGCAGTAGAAAGGCACAGTTAGCAAATTTGTGGTTTTTTTTTTTTTTTTTTTTTTTTGAGATGGAGTCTTGATCTGTCACCCAGGCTGGAGTGCAGTGGCGCAGTCTTGGTTCACTGCAACCTCCACCTCCTGGGTTCGGGTGATTCTTGTGCCTCAGCATCACAAGTAGCTGGGTCTACAGGTGTGTACCACTGTGCCTGGCTAATTTTTGTATTTACTTTACTAGAGATGGGGTTTCACCATGTCGGCTCAGCTGGTTTTGAACTCCTGACCTCAGGTAATCTGCCCTCCTCGGCCTCCCAAAGTGTTGGGATTATAGGCATGAGCCATGGCACCCAACCTGTTTTTTTAAATATTTCAATTCCATATATTTATTAGTCTGTCAATTTCCTTGTTCTGCAAGGTTGTTTTCTGACAAAATGGTTATCTGAACTGGACTCCCAAGAGTGGAATATTGTGATTATAAAATTCTAAAATGTTAGTTAAAATGAAAAAAAAAAGTTTATTACTGGTTTTATTTTCTTATGTCTCAAAGTCACAGTTTGATGGATAAATGCTTGCAAATTTTTTATTTTAAAGTAGCAACAAATCATTGCATTGTCTATTTATTAACTCATTGTAGCCCATCATTACCTTGATATCTGGTTTCTGATTGACAGTATATCTATAAGGGCTTTGTCTCAAAGTGGTGACAGCCCAAGCTAGTTGACTGTTCCCATGTTAATATGGTTTTTGGAGCTGGTAGATGAAGAGGAATCGACAGGGCTGGTGTGGGGTGCAGAAATTCAGACGTGTTTAGGATCTACAAATAGGAGATTAGGTAGGCCTAGAGGAATGCTAGGATCTCAGCTTGGCTCTCAGCCTGGACAGAGTCTAGGAAACATGCTACCTGCCTAGATAGAGTTCTCAGGAAAACCTCATTCATCTGCCTAAAGGGGGTTGTGAAGTTAAGATTACTGGGGGTGTAAGGAGTGCTGAATTTCCAGACTGATGCCTATCTTTTGTGGTTTAGTGACATACATATAGAGCTAGCTCTCTGCCTAGTCTTAATGCAAGAAAACAACTGAAGTTAGCAGAACATGATTGTAACAGGTGATCTGTCTACTGACAGGTGAAGAGGAAATAATTTTCTCACAGCAAAAAATGTGTCTTGGGCTATAGGAAAAGAAATAGAAAGATACATTTTCCTTGCCAAAGAGAGTTAACTTTAGACCTATGAATTATTGACACATGCTTTTTGGTGTTCAACGTTTGCACATCTACCCAGATCAAGTAATGCTGTTAGCAGTTAGTTCTATGTCAAACTTCCCTGAATTTAAATCTGCAGAATCATGTTTGGGCAAAGTACCTGAAAAATTCTACAGTTGCTTATTTAAAATTATTTTTAATTTGCTTTAAAATGTATTTTAATCACCAGGGGGCTTTCAGAAGAATGCTACAAATCTATCGTTTCTAAATACCAAAGCGTTGGAGATATACTTTGTATGGTAGAATAATGGCCAGATTAATGCATTGTACATTTACATTCAGTTTTTTTTTTTTTTTTTGAGACAGAGTCTCATGCCCAGGCTGGAGTACAGTGGCTTGATCTCAGTTCACTGCAAGCTCAGGCTCCCTGGTTCAAGTGATTCTCCTGCCTCAGCCTCCTGAATAGCTGAGATTGCAGGTGTGCACCACCACACCTGACTAATTTTGTATTTTTAGTAGAGACGGAGTTTCACCATATTGGCCAGGCTGGTCTTGAACTCCTGACCTCATGATCCACCTGCCTTGGCCTCCCAAAGTGCTGGGATTACAGGTGTGAGCCATGGCACCCAGCCTATATTATAAGTGAGAAGGGAGATATATGTTTTGGAAGAATCTGTATTTGTAATGAATTTATGAAAGTATCTATGATTTTACAAACATACTGGAATTAAACAAATTATTTTAGTAGGGAGTCAGGGATACATGGTGAGTGAAAACTTTAATTAATAACAACAATCATGGTAGATGCTTTTGTTAAGTGAACAATTACCATTGCCAGGGGAGTGAACATTTGGGCACAGAATTGACTAGTTGTTTTTCTAGTTATGCAGGTTGTGCTCCTTGGATTCAAGATTACTGATTGGGTGTCAAGGAAGACATTGATCAATATAATGATTAAATTAATTAAAAGGAAGGAGACCTCAAAATGAAGCATTAAGTAGTTTCCAAGACTCATTTCTTCCCTCCAAATAAATAGCATAATAGTATGGGTGTAACAGTAGTAGTGGTACTAGTACTAGTAATGACAATGACTAATAATTCTTAAGTGCTTACTATGTGCCGTGTACTATCATAAATACTTTTCAACAAGGATTTACTTTCATATTTGAAACCGTTTAAAACAATTGTTACTAACATATTTTTTGCTTTATGGATGAAATGAGATGCAGAGATTGCTCTGAGTCGTTCAGCTGGCGAAGCGTAGAGCTAGATTCAACCTGCAGGCCCTCTCTTCTGAAGGCTAGGGCTTAGTCTCTGTTCCCTAATTCAACTGACAACATATTGACTTATTCAGACCCTCTTGGGGATGTTGGTGGAGGAGTGAAGGAGGGGAAGATGACATAGCCCCTGATCCTCAAGGAACTTAACAGAGGAGAAAAACGACAAAAGCAGATGGTGATTGGTTTAGGTGATGAGTACTCCAACAAGAGTTAAGAGAAGGGACAATCATTATGGGATGAAATGGTTAGGGAAGAAGACTTCCTGGAAGAGGTGTACTTTGGCTTATGCTTTCCTTACCTGCTGAGTAAACTTCTTACCACGACAAATGTGTCCTTTAGTGTTCAGGTTCTGATAAGAATTGTGTAAATGGTTCCCTGATACGGTGCCTTGCTTAAGGTTAAAGTGGTTTTGGACACTTAAAAAATAATGTAAATATGCATATGCTTTTGATGTAGTTTGTATCTGAAAACATGCTTTATTGCTTATTCCTTCTAAAATGTGGAAGCAGTTATTTAATGGGTCTTCTATATATGTGGAAGAAAGAGAGTTCAGAGAGGTGTTTCAGGTATAACTGAAATGTAATGTTCTTCTGCAAAAGGTAGAGCAGTACTTTAAAAAGAGAACTTCCTGCATTTTTGGTAACATTCACAATAAATCCTTCAGCAGTTGGTTTGGGCTTCACTATATTAATGACATGAATTCTTTATTCGGATTCTATATTTTGGCCCTTTTAAATCACATCTAATATTATTCAGTTATTCTAAAGGAAAGTAAGAGTATTAATATATGTGTACTATAAAAAAGCATAAAGAAATACAGTTATGTGCCACATAATGTCACTTCAGTTAACAGTGGCCTGTATGTGCTATGGTAGTTCCATAAGATTATAATACCACATTTTTACTCTACCTTTTCTACATTGATATATGTTTAGATTCAGAAATGCTTTGCATCATGTTGCAATTGTCTAAAGTATTCAGTGCAGTAACATGCTGCACAGGTCGTAGCCTAAGAATAATAGGCAATATCATATAGGGCCTATGTTGGTAATAGGTTATACCATTCATGTTCATGTTAAGTACTTTCTATGATGTTGGCATAATGACAGAACCACCTAATAATGTGTTTCTCAGGATGCATTGCTGTCATTAAGCAACAAATTATAGTATTATAACAAATATTAGTGTACTCACCTCCCAGATTAAAAAAAAACTAGGTCTTTTCAAGACAGAAGAAACTTCTTTTTCTGATTGCAACTCCTCCTTCACCTGCAGAAGTAATCCTAGTGTTTGGGGTATACCACTCAATGCGTTTCTTTATACTGTTTCTACATGTGGATATGTTTTTAAGCAATATATATTGTATTATTTATATTAATTACATAAAACTGTATGCATTGTAATAGCTTGCTTTTTTCTTATAACTGAAATTTATTCATTTTGGTGGGTGTAATACTAATTCATTCATTTTTTATTGTTAATAGTATTTGTTTACATTAATATACTTCAATTAATTTAGCTGTTCTATTAAAGATATGTAATTTATTGTTTTTATTATGGACAGTGAAGGCATGAACAGTTTTTAACATGTCTCTTTTTGTACATAAGTCACTGTCTTTTTCTATGTTTGCATAGTATTTTCTTTTTCTGTGAATTGCTTGTTATATATTTTGCCCATTTTTAATGGATCATCTTTTCTTTATTAATTTATAGGTATCCTTTAGATAATAGGAATAGTCACCTTTTATTGAATAGATGTATTAAAAATGTCTTTGCCTAGGCTGTGGCTCACCTCTTTACTTTTCCATGATGTCTTTTGATGAACACAAGTTTTAAATTTTAGCATAGTAAAATTGATAATTTTTCCCCTTTACCACATAAATATGTTTAATGTGCTATGTGTGTCTAGTATAGGAAGTCTTCCATACAGAGTGAATAAAATTTAATTTAAAATTGCCCTTAAGGCATTTTAGATGCTTAAAATGAAACAGGAAGCACTGCTGCTTTTTTTTTTTAAAGATTTAGTCAAAATTAGCTCACACCCAGTTAAAATATCTCTTATCAATACCAGTTTACTCAAAGCAGAGCTTGCTATCATATCTTAAGTACCATATACAGTAATTATATATACCGTAGTATATATAAATTTTCTGCTCAATATCAATACTATCGTTTGTAAATATGAGAGTTTAGGGAGGGAAAAACCATAGATATAACATTAATTTTCACAGAATTCTATAGATATACACTTGCACATTCCTTCCTGTACAGAAAGCTCATGTTAACCCTAAGAAATTCAAATGGGCCACTGCTAACTATAAGGAAGGAAGAAGGCTAGGCTTTGGATACAGTTTCAACGGAGTGTCCCTGAGGTGTTTCATTGCTATGGCTGTTCTCACGGCCATTTCAAGTTTCTCTGCTTACTTATCATTATCTTCGTTTGATAAGTTTGATCTTAGTTACAAAGCAATTTAATGGCCTCAGTTACACAATCATAGTCTAGCCAGGCCAGATAGAACTTGTCAACATGCAGCATGGAAGTTGAACTACCTTTGGCTTGGGTGGTCAGTGTCCAGATTTCCTGAAATTTTGTGTTACTTTCTACAACTATTTACAAGAAGTACAAGGACTTATAAGGAAAGGTCCTCATAAAAATTTTTGAATTATTTCTTGGTGTCTCTTAATTCATCCATCATCATGGCCTCAATTATTTGTTTAATCTCCATTTTTATAATCACCCTTCATAAATTATAGTTGCACTTTACTATGAAATAGTTACAATTATTGTAATTAATAATAACAATAAAAGATAAGCCTGGGAAACATAGGGCAATCCCCATCTGTACAAAAAATAAAAAAAATTTACCTGGGTTTGGTGGTGCATGCCTGTAGTTCTAGCTATTGGGTGAGCTGAGGTAGAAGGATAGCTTGAGCCCAGGAAATTGAGGCCATGGTGAACCATGATCACATCACTGCACTCCAGTGTGGGTAATAGAGTTAGACCATGTCTCAATAATAATAATAATAATAATAATAATAATAATAATAATAATAATAATAAATTTAAAGGAGGGATCCAACATGGCCGATTAGGAGCAGCTCAGGATTGTAGCTCCCAGTGAAAGCACAGAGGGTGAGTGGATGCCGCATTTCCAGATGAATTTTTATTGCCCACAGACCAGGAGATTCCCAGGCAGAGGAGCCCAATGGGTCGCCAGCGCGGCTGTTTTGGCCAGTGTGGCTGTTTGGCTGGTGCCCTGGTGAGGCGGTTCTCCGTAAAAAATACACAGGTCCGGGCGCCTTTTAGCTGGTGATTGGAGCTCCAGGAAGGCACAGTTGCCCGTTCATCTAATTAAAAAGGAGAGTGAAACAGGGAGCCAGGCCAGGAGATTCCTGGGCAAAAATGTGCCACATATCCCAGCGCCATCACACAGATCCCAATGCCTTTTCAACAGGTGACTGGAACACCTGGGAGACAGTTGACCGTTCAACTAAAAAAAAGGCTGTGAGGCAGGGAGCCAGGTGATCAGGCTCGGCTGGTCCCACCCCCACAAAAAAACAGCAATCAGAAATGCTCTGGATTGAGAATTTCACAACAAGCACAGCTGAACCTGGGACAGTCCAGCTCTGTGAGGTAGGGGCATCCGCCATTACCGAGGCAGTCCACCACTAGGAGATAGTTTGCCATTGCTGAGGCAGCCCGCCATTGCCGAGGCAACCTGCCATTAGAGAGAGAGTCCACCATTACAGAGGTGGGCCACCATTGCTGAGGCAGTTCTAACTGCACCCGTATAAACAGGACTGCAAGGAAGTTCACACGGCAGCTGGGAGGAGCCCACAGCAGCTCAGCAAAGCCTCTGCAGGCAGACAGTGACTAGGCTGCCTCCTCGCTGGGCAGGGCAACCCTGAAAAAAAGGCAGCAGCACAATGGAAACTCATAAATAAAACCCTAACTCCCCGGAACAGAGCACCTGGGGGGAAAAAAGGGGTTTATGAGTTCTGCTGCAGCAAACTTAAACATACCTGCCCAGAAGCTCTGAATGAACAACAGAATTCACAGCTCAGCACTTGAGCTCCTCTAAAGGACAGACTGTCTCCTCAAGCAGCTCCCTGACCCCCGTATATCCAAAGAGTCACCTCATAAAGGAGAGCTCAGACTGACGTCTGGTGGGTATCCTTCTGGGACAAAGATAGCAGAGGAAGAAACTGGCAGCAACCCTTACTGTTCTGCAGCCGCTGCAGGTGATCCCCAGGCAAGCAGGGCCTGGAGTGGACCTCAGCAGTCCTACAGCAGAGGGGCCAGACTGGTAGAAGGAAAACTAAGAAACAGAAAGAAATAACTTCATCATCAACAAACTGGATGTCCACTCAGAGACCCAGTCTGAAAGTCAACAAGTACAAAGTCAACAACTACAAAGATGGGAAGAAACCAGCACAAAAAGGATGAAAACACCTGAAACCGGAATGCCTACAAGGGATCACAACTCCTTACCAGCAAGAGAACAAGGCTGGATGGAGAATGAGTGTGATGAATTGACAGAATCAGGCTTCAGAAGGTGGGTAATAAGAAATTTCACTGAGCTAAAAGAACATGTTCTAACCCAATGCAAAGAAACGAAGAACCTTGAAAAAAGATTTGGTAAAATGCTAATGAGAATAAATAGCTTAGAGAGGAATGTAAGTGAAGCGATGGAGCTGAAAAACACAACATGAGAACTTCGTGAAGCATACACAAGTTTCAACAGCCAAATTGACCAAGCAGAAGAAAGGATATCAGAGGTCAAAGATCAACTCAATGAAATAAAACGAGAAGGCAAGATTAGAGAAAAAAGGGTAAAAAGGAATGAACAAAGTCTCCAAGAAATATAGGACTATGTGAAAAGACCTAATCTACGTTTGATAGGTGTACCTGAATGTGACAGAGAGAATGAATCCAAGCTGGAAAATACTCTTCAGGATATTATCCAGGAAAACTTCCCCAACCTAGCAAGGCAGGCCAATATTCAAGTCCAGGAAATACAGAGAACACCACAAACATATTCCTCAAGAAGAGCAACCCCAAGGCACATCAGATTTACCAGGGTTGAAATGAAGGAGAAAATACTAAGGGCTGCCAGAGAGAAAGGTCGGGTTACCCACAAAGGGAAGCCCATCAGACTCACAGCAGATCTCTCAGCAAGAGAGAACGCTACAAGCCAGAAGAGAGTGGGGGCCAATATTCAACATCTTTAAAGAAGATAACTTTCAACCCAGAATTTCATATGCAGCCAAACTAAGCTTCATAGGTGAAGGAAAAATAAAATCCTTTACGAACAGGCAAGTACTCAGAGATTTCGTGACCACCAGGCCTGTTTTCCAAGAGCTCCTGAAAGAGGCGCTAAACATAGAAAGGAACGACCAGTACCAGCCACTCCAAAAACATACCAAATGGTAAACAGCATCAACACAATGAAGAAACTGCATCAACTAATGGGTAAAACAGCCAGCTAGCATCAAAATGGCAGGATCAAAATCACACATAACAATATTAACCCTAAATGTAAATGAGCTAAATGCCCCAATCAAAAGACACAGACTGGCAAATTGGATCAAAAGCCAAAACCCATCAGTGTGCTGTATCCAGGAAACCCATCTCACATGCAAGGATACACAAAGGCTCAAAATAAAGAGTTGGAGGAAGATTTACCAAGCAAATGGAGAGCAAAAAAAAAGCAGGAGTTGCAGTTCTCGTCTCTGATAAAATAGACTTTAAACCAACAAAGATCAAAAGAGACAAAGAAGGACATTACATAATGGTAAAAGGATCAATGCAACAAGAAGAGCTAATGATCCTAAATATATACGCACCCAATACAGGAACACCCAGATACATAAGGCAAGTTCTTAATGACTTGCAAAGAGACTTAGACTCCCACACAATAATAGTGGGAGACTTGAACACCCCATTATCAATATTAGACAAATCAATAAGACATAAAATTAACAAGGATATCCAGGACTTGAACTCAGACCTGGACCAAGCAAACCTAATAGACATTTACAGAACTCTCTACACCAAATCCACAGAATATACATTCTTCTGAGCACCACATCGTACCTACTCTAAAATTGACCACATAATTGGAAGTAAATCACTCCTCAGCAAATGCAAAAGAATGGAAATCATAACAAACAGTCTCTCAGACCACAGTGCAATCAAGTTAGAACTCAGAATTCAGAAACTAACTCAGAACCGCACAGCTTCATGGAAACTGAACAACTGGCTCTTGAATGTTGACTGGATAAACAATGAAA
>PVKV010023294.1:21398-33844 GCA_004027835.1 Alouatta palliata | reverse complement strand
GGAAGCAGGGTTTTTCAAATTTCGGCGGGGTTTTTTGGCGGGCTAGGTGCCTAGTGCAGGTTTGGGCGGGGAGTGCAGAGGTGGGCGTTAGGGAAGCTACGTGACGGAGCTCAGGTAAGTGCGGAAGGCTCAGGTAGTTTCCAGGCTTAGGGAGGGGTGGGCGTGTCCGAGCTCCCAGCGAGGCAGCCGACCTTACACTCACTAAGGCCAGACGATGTTCTCAGTTGGTTAAATGACCATTGGTTGCAGGGGACTTTCACTGATTTTGTGCCCCTAGAAATAACTTTATTCTCCTTCCTCTTCCTCTTTCACCATTAGGCCCCTCCTTTTCTCCTTCAAATGTCTGGGAGGCGATTCTGCCCCCAGCAACTCAGCTGTAGCTTTTACTGGAACCTTAGAAGCCAGAATCTAGGGAAGACAAGCAAGGACTTTTTGTCCGCCTAGAGCGATAAAAAGAGATCACTGTGCCGGGCGCGGTGGCTCACGCCTGTAATCCTAGCACTTTGGGAGGCCGAGGCGGGTGGATCACGAGGTCAAGAGATCGAGACCATCCTGGTCAACATGGTGAAACCCCGTCTCTACTAAAAATACAAAAATTAGCTGGGCATGGTGGCACGTGCCACCAGCTACTCGGGAGGCTGAGGCAGGAGAATTGCTTGAACCCAGGAGGCGGAGGTTGCGGTGAGCCGAGATCGAGCCATTGCACTCCAGTCTGGGTAACAAGAGCGAAACTCCGTCTCAAAAAAAAAAAAAAAAAAAAGAGATCACTGTATATTCTATCAGAAAGTGGTTAAGTATTGTTATGGGTCCTGCTCCTGTCCTCACCTGATCTCCGACTTTCGGCATTGTTGTGTTGGAGCGAGCATAGAAAGTTAACACTAAGACAAAAGTATGCCAAACTGCAGGGTCTTTATTGTTGGCGGCCATGGAGGACTTACGTTTTTCCAACCTGTGGCCCAGAGCTCAGGGGGAGTAGGGCTTTTAAGTTGAAAAACCACATTTTGGTTTTAGGACTAAGAGGGTGAGGGGATGCAGGGCAAGCAACTTTATAGAAGCTATTTTTGGCAGTTTTTGATAAGTAAAGGCAAGCAGCTTTACACAGTGGGCTTCTTGGAATTTGGGGAAATTTTTCTATTTTCTTATTTTTATTTTTTATAAGATGGGGTTTCACCATGTTGGTCAGGCTGGTCTTGAACTCCTGACCTCAGGTGATCCACCTGCCTTGGCTTCCAAAGTGCTTGGATTACAAGTGTGAGCCACCACGCCTGGCCAATTTGGGGAAATTTTAAGTGGTCCCTGGTGGACAGCCTGCAAGTTAAACATTACAATAGAAATTTTTTTCTTTTCTTTTTTTTAATCAGCATTTTTTAGAGCAAGCTAGCTGTTTTTATTTACAGAAGCCAAGGTCCGTAGTTATTGCAAGGAAACCAGGGCAGCAGTTACAATTTATTTTTGGAAAAACCATTTTTCTTGGTGTTTGCAGGGTACAGCGTTTAAGATGGCATTGCTTAGGTTTTAACTTTGGGTTAGCTATGGCACAGCATCACCCCCGGTGTTGGGAGGCTGCTGCCACCAACCAGTTGATACTGACTGGAAAAGGTTTTGTGATCTCTTTAAGCCATGGTGAATTCAAAATTCACACCCTGTTGATTTGCTAGCCCATTTGTTCATTTGTTTTGTCACTTTCCAACCTTCCCTAAGCCCTTGGAATCCAGGGTACATCTAAGGGAAAATTCTACCAAAGAGGTTTTTTTATCTCCCAAAAGCTAACCATTCACCACTGTGGTCCCACGTGGGTGACATCAACCCGCACCCCTGTCCACTTCCGCCCATCTCCTTGCCTTGCGCCAGGGATAGGCCTATCAAGTTTGTTGCCCCCTCCTTACAAGACTTTGCTGCAGAAGCATATTTAAAACCAGTGCTAGAAAGGGCAAGGTACGAGTACAATGCTTTCCAGAACTGGAAGTACTATAAAAGCAAAAAAGTCTGGGTAACAACTGGTAGGTTGAGGAGAGAAACCAGATGGGATCGTCCAGTTCCTGGCCCTGTACCCACCTCCAATGCATGACGGCAAATTTCAAGACCAGGTTCTCCGGCCAATATGGAGTGGAACTAACTCCTGGCAAGCTTCACACCTTGTGTAAACTCGAGTGGCCGTCTTTAGGGGTGGGCCAGACACCGGAAAATACGACTCCAAGGTCACCCAGGCTATGTGGGACGTAGTGACGGGCTCCCCAGGCCATCCAGACCAATTCCCCTACATTGATCAGTGGTTAGGTCTAGTTCAACAGCCCCCTTAATGGCTTAAACGCTGCATAAAACAAGCTGGGCTACAAGTTAGGCTGGCAGGCCCTAAAGGAACCCCTTCTGCGCCAGCCATACTTCCCTCCCCAGCGGAGGATCAGGAATTACCTCCACCCTACTCAAGGCCCTCTGAACCAGGGCCTCAGAAACCCCCTGCCCCGGACAGCATCAGTGGCTAGCCCCTGTCCCCCCTACACACCTGTAGTGGGGCCCCACACCCCCTTGCTGTCCTTCCTCTCTGAGAGGCACCCCCAACGGGAGGAGACAATCAGGGTCGCTCATTCTTTGTCCACATCCCCTTCTCCTCAAGTGATTTATATAACTGGTTTTCTGAGAAGCCCCAGGCCCTGATAGGACTCCTAGAGTCTGTTCTCCAGACTCACCATCCCACCTGGGATGATTGCCAGCAACTAATTCTGGTCCTGTTTACCATGGAAGAAAGGGGAAGAATTAGACAAAAGGCCCTAAAAGCCATGTTAGGACAAATGGGGGGCACCTTGGAGGAAAACAGGGACTGAGTTGAAGATATTTTTCCCTCTACCCGACCCCAATGGGACCCCAACACCTCAGGGGGTCACCAGGCTCTGAACACTTTTCACTGGTATCTTTTAGCTGGGGTTAAGGGGGCCACTAGGAGGCCCACTAACCTCTCCAAGGTAGGAACAGTGACTCAGGGTCCGCAGGAGTCGCTGGCTGCTTTCCTGGAATGCCTACAAGAGGCGTACTGTACCTATACTCCTATAGACCCTGAGGCCCCCGAAAATCAACAGGCCATTAACTTAGCCTTTGTCTCCCAGTCAGCCCCAGATATCAGGAAAAAGTTACAAAAACTAGATGGATTCCAGGGAGTGAATTTGACCCAATTGCTGGAAATTGCCCAGAAGGTTTTTGCTAATAGGGATACTCCTGGAGCCATACAAAACAAAAAAGTTACTAAAGCAGTAATAGCAGCCCTTCAGGAAACACGAGTCCTTCCACGAGTGCAGGGGGCCTTCCAAAAGGGCCCCTAGGGTCCCTGGCCCCCTTTAGGAAGAAATCAATGTGCGTACTGTAAACAAGAGGGACATTGGAAAAATGAGTGCCCCAAGAGAAAAAGACAAGTAACTGCTCAAGAAAAACCACCAAGGTCTATCCTCAATTTAGAAGGGCAGGATTGACGGGGGCAGGGCTCTTATTTGTTAAGCCCCCAGGAGCCCAGGGTTACTTTAAAGATTGGGGGCAAACCTATCAGTTTTTTAGTGGTCAGCGGGGCGGCCAACTCAGTCCTTACTCAGCCTCTGGGACCACTATCCAGTAGGAAAACAGTCATCCAGGGGGCCACTGGAAAGACCACAACAAGTTCATGGGCCACAAATCGAGTTGTTGACTTAGGAAATGGCACCGTTACCCACTCCTTCTTTGTTCTTCCAGAATGCCCTTACCCGCTATTAGGGCAGGACCTACTTCACAAACTTCGAGCAACCATCTCCTTCTGCGAAAATCAGGCCGGCCTCTCTATCCCCCCATTTGCCCTCCATATCAAATGCACCTCAGCAAATCCTCATCACTTGTGCTCTGTCAGATGAGTATCTCTTGCAGGAAGTTTTATCACCGGAAACAAATCAGGCGTCAGTGACAGACCTCCTCCACCAATTCCCTCCCTTACTCCCCAGACCCGCGGATACCGTGCATGCTGAAGTCCATAACTATACACTCCTTAAGTCCTTACAGGCGCTCCTGTCTGTTCAATCCTAGGTACACCAGCTCATTAAGGACACCCATCCCACCCCATTGGAACTCGCAGACCAGCCAACGCACCCCTTCCAGCCTGGAGACTCTGTCCTTGTTAAAAGATTCGCCACCTCCAGCCTCACCCCCTGTTGGAAGGGACCCTACACGGTTATCCTGACCACTCCCACTGCACTCAAGGTGGATGGACTAACAGCCTGGATTCATCACACCCACGTCAAGGCTGCCCCACTGGAAGAACAATGGAGCATCAACCCCTCATCCCCCGATTCACCAAAGCTAAGACTTGTGTGCTCTTCACAATCACCACCCTCGCCACCCTAATCCATGCTGTAAATTCCTATAGCAAACCCCCCTTAGAACCTACCTACTATCAATGGGTCCTCACCGAGGGCTCTACTGGAGGATATGTTTTCGGGACGGGTCAAGGATCCACCCTAGTCAACTTAACCCTTGAGTACATTCCAAACAACCCCATTACCTTCTCCGTAGACCTCTGTGCCCTCCTGGGCCCGAACCTAAATTTCAGAACAAGTGGAAGTATAGCTGGGTGTGGCAGTTCAGGGGCAGAGCAACAACTCCAGACCATAGGATTATATCTGTGCCCGGGATCCACCCCACAAAAAAGATGGAACTGTGGAGACTTAAATGAGTTCTTTTGCCCCTACTGGGGTTGTGAAACTATCTCCACCATATCAGGATACAACCGAAACACAGACTCTTTCATTTCCCTTCAGCGAGTGTCTCCTCCATCCCCATGTTCCACCGGGTCTTGCAACCCACTTCGAGTAACTGTAAAAACCCCTGATAGTAAGTGGAATACGGGACGGACCTGGGGTCTCAGGGTATATATGAGTGGGTGGGACATGGGAAACATCTTTACCATCCAGCGTATAACCCCGCCCCAACCCAACCGCCCTGTAGGACCCATTGCTCAGGTCATACAACAAGAATCCCCCCTAAAGATACAAAGCCCCCTCATCCAGACAGACAATACTCCCCCTCAACGACCTTCTCCTACAACCCCAACTCTGCTCAAAGAGAACACAACCCTACTAACCTTGTTGTCCTCGGCTCACTACCTCCTCAACCAATCTAACCCAGATTTGGGGAAAACTGTTGGCTCTGTCTAAACCCTCAACTGCCGTTTTATGCCGGGTTAGCTTCCCAATTACCTGCCAACCTGTCCATTTCTTCGTGCTCCCAATCCACACTCCATTTAACCCTGGGAGACACAGAAGGGTCTGGGCACTGCTACCACTCCCCCAATTACACCCTTGCAGGTTCTCCCTATAGGCACTATTGTAATGTCTCCCACAATGTAAACTTTAATGGTACAAACCTCTACTATCGGGCCCCAGATACCACTTGGTTAGCCTGCACCTTTGGCCTCACCAACTGCATTTCCACATACCAATTCAACGGCTCTACTCCCATACTCTGCACCCCGGTACACATCCTCCCCAGAGTCGACAACCCCTCCACCCCCCACCTCCCACCTGCTGCATTCGCCATTATCCCTGTCACCCAGCCCAGCGCAGCTTCCCCTGAACATTAAGCTTCTCCCATCTTAACTGTTACTATGATAATGTGAATACTCCTCACCCCACCCTGCCATCTTAACTGTTCTTGCTCTGTGAATATCCCTCCACCCCACCCTACCATCTTAACTACTCTTACACCTTATTCCACCTGCCATTATAAGTGAACTTGTGGTAATGTGTAGTCCTTGCCCCTACCCCCACCACTGTAACTGATCTTACTCTGTAACTTTCCACTGCCCACCCCAAACCTATAAAACCAACTCCTACCCCACTGCCCTTTGCTGATGCCCTTTTTGACCTCAGCCCACCTGCACCCAGGTGAATAAACAGCCATGTTGCTCACACAAAGCCTGTTTGGGGAGGGTCTCTTCATTCAAAGCTCACATTGAATGAAGAGTTGAACAGTTGGCACTGACTCCAAATATGCCTTTGCCACGTTACATGTTCATGGAGCCATATACAAGGAAAGAGAACTCTTAACTGTTATAACCGTGCAAGTTGCATGCAGAATGCCACACTGAGTTCGAATCATGGTTCCTTTATTGCTGGCGACCAAGAGTCAGCTCTTGCTCAAATCTCTCAGCCCTAGGAAGGGGTTAGATGCTGTATGGGCCCAAAAGAAGGTGGCTGTTATATGTTGCAGTGGGCACCAAAGGTAAGGGACACTGAAGACCAAATAAAATCAAAAGGCAGACAGGAAAACAGAACAGGTAGCTATGATTACTCTGCATCCTAGGGAAAAAGCCCTGACCATGCCCCTCCTCCCAGAGCCTCCCTCCCAGGGGTCCCAAGTTACTCTCCAAATGAGAAGGCCTTGGTTTGCCCAAGAATCTGGAAAATATATCGAGGGAAGATGGTGGAAATTTCTCTGATGAAAGCTAGCTGTCCTTTGAAATGATGGTCCCCAGATTTGTAGGACAATTCTGTTGAGAAACATTAACGTTTACCCTGCCCCCATGGCGCCTTTGTGGAGGATACCTTTTAGCTTCTAATTAGTGGTAGGTGGATAACAGCTGCCTACTTGGAATATTCTTGAGTTATGTGTATATGTAGAACACCTGTGTATTAGTAAGAATCACCTGTCAAAGAGCAAATAAATACATGGATTAATCTCTGCTCAGGGCCTTCAGTCCTGGAGAGCTATCCACTCTGTTGGGTGTGGGAGTCGCTCCAGCGTAGAGACCCCCAAGAGTGTCTCCGCCATAATGGAGTTAGACCCCAGAAGCATTTCTCCCCCCGGAGGCAGTCGAGCTATGGGAAAGTAGGAACTAAGGATGAGAAATAAAGTAAAAGAACTATTTTGACCTCCTAGCTGCTTACACAATGGCCTGGTGATGGCTATGTGGTTTTACTAAGACATTGTGTTTTATCCTGGTTCCTGCCTTGGACTAGTTTTATGACTCTGTTCACCAGGCACTGCTTGAACCCTGTGATTATTCATGTGATTCTTTAAGATGACTGCTCTTGAAATTCATGGTGGGACCAACCTTTAAAAGAATGATACCCTGTTAAATATAAAACTGTTTCACAATAGATAAAAAGATGAACACCTGCTTGCTCTACATCATTTTGTGGTTAGTTTATGATTTTAGTATTGTTCCTCTTTTAACTTGACATTTTATTTACTTTGCCAGATTTTTGTGACTTTGTAACTTTTTATTCTAAGTTGAAACAATGTAGGTTGACGTCAGTATTTGAAAGCTGACAGTATATACTGGGACCCTATGCACAAATAAAATTGCTGTTTAGGTATTTCCTATTCAGCCCTCCAGACCCCACTTCTCTGTCTATCTTTTCTTCCGCGAACTCTCTCTTCTAGGTATTGGGACCCTCTTGCTGGCCGAGAGTTCCCTGGCAGACGTGCCGTTCCCGACAGTTGGGCTATTTGGGTGTCTGCCTCTCAATACCTTCAGCCCACCTGGGTGGGGATCTCCTGACCGAGCTGGCCCTGGGGCCAGAACAGAGCCTAGAATAATTACTAAATCTAGCAACCTCGATGTTCTATAATAAAGACCAGGAGGAACAGGCTGAAAGGAACAGAAGAGACCAGAGAAAATCTGCAGCCCTAGTCATGGCCTTCAGGGAAGCAAACGCAAGGGGCTCAAAAGAGGGAAAGGCTTGCAGTCTGGCAGACCTTGTTATCACTGCAGCCTAACGGGACACTTTAGGAGAGACTGCCCCCAGAGGAATGGACCACCTCCTTGTCTGCCCATGGTGCCAAGCGGATCACTGGAAGACACACTGTCCCAGGGGGTGAATGTTCCCAGGGCCTGAGGTGGCTAACCAGATGACCCAGCAGCAGGACTGAGGGTGCCCGGAGCAAGCGCCAGCACAAGCCATCACCCTCACCAAGCCCCGGGTAAAGCTAGCCATAGAGGGCCAGGAGGTCGATTTCCTGGACACTGGCACAGCCTTCTCAGTTTTAATGTCCTGTTCTGGATGGTTGTCCTCCAAGTATGTAACTGTCCGAGGAGTCCTAGTACCAACAGGCTCTCAAGACCTTACCTGAACGACACCCTAGGGAAAAAGGGAAAGAGTTGTTCTGCCCTGGAGACTTAGTGATTGCTAAGTCTGTCTCCTCAGACTCCCCCTCTCTAGGCCCATCCTGGGAATAACCATTTTTGGTTATTCTGTCTACCCCAATGGAAGTTAAGGTGGTGGGGTTGACTCATGGATTCATCACACTCAGCTGAAGCCTTGGAAACCTGAAGAAAATCATAGGCCCTCCACTCTGCAGCCTGAAGTGCCAGGAGGTGACCCGTTGTACACCTGCGAGCCATCAGAGGATCTATGTTTGCTCGTCCAACAAGATTCCCAGGAAAGTAACTACTCATGAGTCTTAATTTACATCCTGGCATTAACCAGACTATCACTCTTAACTTTGCTATTTGCAAGCGGACTCTCAAACTCCAATTATTCCTTTCATAGTTGGGGGTGGGGGGAGGAATAATAGGAGAACTTAGTATTGGCACTGGAAAAGTTACTACCTCTGCTGAGTTTTACTATAATCTGTCTCAGGAGTTAAATGATAACGTGGAAAAGGTCGATAGTTCTCTCTGCAGAGGCAGCCCACTCTGCAGAAGCAACTTAACTCTTTAGCTGCCATAACTCTTCAAAATAGAAGAGCCCTAAATCTGCTAACAGCAGAGAGAGAAGGAACATGTCTTTTTTTTTTTTTTTTTTTTTTTTAAGTGATGGGGTTACACCATGCTGGCCAGGATGGTCTTGATCTCTTGACCTCGTGATCCATCCACCTTGGCCTTCCAAAGTGCTGGGATTACAGGCGTGAGCCATCGCACCCCGCTGGAACCTGTCTCTTTCTAGGAAAAGAATGCAGCTACTTTATAAACCAATCAGGTATTGTCTTAAAGAACTCAGGGACCAAATCAAACACAGGGCTAAAGACTCCCAATAAACAGTGTGATGGAGCTTGCTCAACAACTGGCTGTTCTGGCTCTATCCTCTCCTAGGCCCGTTTATAACCATCCTATTAGTGCTGGCCTTCAGGCCTCTCATCTTTAACCTTATCAAATTAGTTTCTTCTGGAGTTAAAGCCATAAGGCCACAAATCCTGCAAATGGAAACCTGGATGTCCTTGGCTCATAAGTTCCATCGTGAACCTCTAGATCAACCTGCACCCCTGGAAGACTCCCCTCTGGAGGAAACCTCAGGGCCCCTTCTATGCCCCAATTCAGCAGGAAGTAGTTGAAGAGCGAGCGACGCCCACGTCCCAGTAGCAGTTGGACTTTCCCGTTCAAAGAGGGGACTGAGGGACTGTTAAGGAAAATTACCTGTGTTTCAAAGGCAGGAATTTCCCAGTGCCATATCTCCATCCACACCCCCAGCCAGGGATCAGAGGGCTTTCAAATGTAAAATTCTTTGTCTAACTTCATTACTGGTCAGCTAGGTAGAAATTCCAGGTGAGCTTCTTTTGTTCAGAAAGCCCACCAAAAGCCCTGGGAGGATGAGCTCTGCTGTGGGCATAAGCAACCAATCAGAGTCGAAGATCAATCACTCCAGAGGACGTTTGAAAGAACTTCTCTCATTGAACAAGAACATGAATGGGGCGGGAGTAACTCTGGGTTAAAATCCTCCCCTTACCTATACAGATTTTCCTCTCTGGGATCCCCTCCCACGAGAGCGTGGGACCTGTCTCTCCCTGTACAGATATGGCTTTGGATTCTCCTCCCATGGCAGCGTGAGAGCGTGCTCTCTCTCTCTGCCTAATAAATTGTTTTCTGCTAAACTCTTTGAGTCTGATATTTACTTGAACAGTAAGCTCACCGTGCCGCCAGGGCCTTTTCCCCCATTCCTGGGGCAAGTGAGCCCAAGAACCTGGACACAACCGGTTACATGTTTGTTGAGCACGGGTGGAAACTGAGCCCCTGTTGTCCTGCCACCTGGTTACATGGGGACTCCAACCCAGGATGAAGAGTTATGAAGGGTTGCCGGAGAAACAAAGACAGGAGAGGCTAAGCTGAAGGTGTCCCAAGTACCTTTGGAAAGAATCCCTGGGGCAAACTGGGGAGCTCGGAAGGAATCCTGGGAATGTTTAAAAAAAAAAAAAATCCCCCAGGTGAGTTACAGGGAGCCTGGAGGACCTGGGGGAGACTCCCAGGTGAGTTAGGGAGAACCTGGGGTTAGGCCAAGAACATTAGAGAGAAACTCGCAGGGTTAGCTGGGGGAGCTCGGGATTAGTCCAAGAACATTTGAAGAAATCTTCCAGGGTGGAGCTCTGTCATACTGGAGTAACATGGGACAAAAACCAAGTAAACATGGGGCATATTTGGTGTGGTCTGTTAGGGCTTTGGTGTGTTTTGCCCTGGAGCTTTTTCCCTGGAGGTGTTTCAGAACAAGGAGGAGGAAGACGATTCAGGAGATTAAGGGGAGAAGAAGTGTAATAATGTAAAGAAATTACAGAGCAAAAAAGATGAAAATCAAATGAGGAAAAGGTGTGCCCGTCAGCCCCCCTGCCCTCCAGTATCTTGTCTAGGGATGACCAGGTCCTCCCCAATATTTCTAACTGTACTTCTGTTGGCGGTTGTATTCCTAGAACTACGGTAACCACTTCAGGCGTTTGTATTCCTAGAATTACAGTAACTGGTTTCTGCAGGCCAGAATTAAACAAGAGAGAAAAGAGGAAGATTTGGAGGCATAGCAATTTCCAGTTGTTGTACACCCTCAAGATCAGCAGGGGCAAGTACGGGTTGCTTTTGAACCCCTTCCCTTGAAACTGTTGAAGGAGTTTAGACAGGCCATCAGCCAGTAGGGGCCTGAGTTTCCGTTTGTGCTAGGATTATTGAAGATCGTAGCTATTTCTTACCGGCTAATTCCAATAGATCTGATTTTGGGAAATGGGTTGAGAGGCCCGGCTCGGGCCTGGATCCAAACCAGGGCCTATCCAGTGCAAGCTATTCCCGACTCCCTATGCAATGCTTGTTCCCCACCGCAGCTGGGAGCGCAGCTCTCAAAGGATAAGCATTTTACCGGGAGAGACACCGCAAAAAATATCTACAGGAGTTTGTGGCCCTTTGCACCCCGGAACTGTGGGTTTACTTCTAGGAAGATCTAGTCTTACTGTTGAAGGAGTTAGAATTCATACAGGAATTACTGATGTGGACTTTATGGGGGAAATTCAAATTGTAATGTCTTCTTCCATTCGCTGGAGTGCTGAGCCTGGGGAACGCGTTGCACAGTTTTCAGTTATACCGTATGAAAAAGAACGAGAGGATTTGCAGGTACAAACAAATAAGACAGAGCAGCACATGGGGTAAATCAGATTACTGGTAAACATCCTACATGTGAAATGGTCATTCAAGGAAAGAAATTTAAAGGATTGGTGGATACTGGAGCAGATATTTCCAGTACCTCTTTCCAACATTGGCCACTGTCTTGGCCCTTGGAAAATGCTCAGTTCAATGTGCTTGGAGTAGGGCAGGCCTCTGAAGTATATCAGAGTAGTAGCATTTTAACCTGTGAAGAGCCTGAGGGACAGCTTGGAACCACTCAGCCTATTGTGATGCAAATGCCCATTCACTTGTGGGGAAGAGACTTGCCGCAGCAGTAGGTGAGATGATCTAGCCTAGCTATGGTGACTACATTTTAAGCAATCCTGTTAACTCCATTTTAACCACCCTGAGCTATGTAGAGCACTTTGTTCCTGAAACTTTGTAGCCTGAGACACCTGGTATTTTGTAACCTGTTTTTCTGAGGAACCAGGGCCCACTGGCCCAAGCAACCTGTACCTGTAGCTATGTAACCGCCTACCGCACATCCCGCTTGACAAACAACTTTAAATGGAATCTTCGTTGTCAGGCCCTCCCTCACCTAACCTGCCCTTTCTGCTTCTGTAACAATTTTGCTTTCCACCCCCCTAACCCTGAAAAGGTATAAAAATGTCGACTGCCTTTTGTTCTGGGCTGAGAGGTTTGAGCAATAGCTGACTCTCGGAAGCAGGCAATACATGGACTCTCAGCAAACCCAAGAGTGTGGCACTTCTGTTTTAAACTCGCTTTGGGTGCAACATGGGGAGCTCAGGTTTTAATACTTGAACAATCATGTAGCCCCACCCAGACCATCAAATGATGCCGGACAAGAGTTCTGTGCCTAAGATGGGATTGGAAGAAAATTTGCAGAGCCCAAGGGAATGTTTAGAAATTAAAGGACAAGCTGGGCACGGTGGCTCACGCCTGTAATCCCAGCACTTTGGGAGGCCGAGGTGGGTGGATCACGAGGTCAAGAGATCGAGACCATCCTGGTCAACATGGTGAAACCCCGTCTCTACTAAAAATACAAAAATTAGCTGGGCATGGTGGCACGTGCCTGTAGTCCCAGCTACTCGGGAGGCTGAGGCAGGAGAATTGCTTGAAC
>PVKV010023294.1:6957-21298 GCA_004027835.1 Alouatta palliata | reverse complement strand
TTAAAGGACAAAATTCTTCCCAGGAGTTAGGATATATTTTGATGGCAGCCATCGTTAAGCCTCCAGAGCCTATTGCTTTGAAATGGGTAACAAACAAACTTATATGTATAAAGCAGTGGCCGCTAACAAAAGAAAAACTGGAGGCATGACCGGGCGCTGTGGCTCACGCCTGTAATCCCAGCTCTTAGGGAGGCAGAGGTGAGAGGCTAGCTTGAGCCCAGGAGTTCAACACCTGCCTGGGCAATATAGAAATAACCCGTTCTCCAAGAAAAAAAAAAAGTAAAAAAAAAAGAAAAACTGGAGGCTTTAGAAAATTTAATTACTGAAGAACACCTGAACAAACAAACCAAGGAAGAAACTGTAAGGCAATTAATCTGGTGGTGAGACCCACTCACAAACAATTGGAAAAAGGCAATGTAATAAGCTGGGGGAGAGGATTTGCTTACATTTCTGCAGGTCCAAATCAACAACCTGTGTGGGTACCTTCCAGACATTTAAAGCCGTACTATAAGCCAAATACCAAAAAAGAGACTTGCAGAGGAACCCCCCAGTCACAGAGATGGCGAGACTAACATGGAGGAGTACTGCTTCCATGGCAGGAACACGCCAAACAGCACCACCGACTTGGGGTCAGATGAAAGAAGCTTTCACAAATAGCGAAAGAAAACCTGAAGAAAGCAGCACAGCCTATTATGCTAATCATGATGACCGTTATCATGATTAAAGTGAGCATTTCTGGAGTTGGGATAGAAGTAAAAGAAAGTGCCGGGTGCCGTGGTGCGTGCCTGTAGTCCCAGCTATTCGGGAGGCTGAGGCTAGAGGGTCTCTTGAGTCCAGTTCTGGGCTGTAGTGCGCTATGCCGATCAGGTGTTTGAACTAAGTTCGGCATCAATATGGTGACCTCCCAGGAGCAGGGGACCACCAGGTTGCCTAAGGAGGGGTGAACCGGCACACGTCGGAAATGGAGCAGGTCAAAACTCATGTGCTGATCAGTAGTGGGATCGCGCCTGTGACTAGCCACTGCACTCCAGCCTGGACAACATAGCGAGACCCTGTTTCTTTAAAAAAAAAAAAAAAAAAAAAAGCCGGGCATGGTGGCTCACGCCTGTAATCCAAGCACTTTGGAGGCCAAGGCGGGTGGATCACCTGAGGTCAGGAGTTCAAGACCAGCCTGACCAACATGGTGAAACCCCACCTTAAAATAAATAAATAAATAAAAAGAAGTAAAAGAAAGTTTCACAAATTGGGCATCTTTCCTTCCTTTACTGATCTCTGGCCTTAGTATTTTCTGTAATAATTTAGCAAATAAAGTAACAATGTTTTGGCCATCAAAACCTGAATGCAAATAAAGAATGGTCCCCTAAGTTAAAAACATTAACCTGGAGAGATTGTGTTGTGATAGCGGCTGAGATGCTACACAACAATTCCTGTGGAATTATTATTGATTATTGGTCCCCTGGGGGATACTTAGCAATGATCGCACCCGTCAGTCCTCTTGGAGTAACATGGAATTCAGATGGCAGATAAAGAACTGCAATTACTTAGAATTTATACATACTGAGATCAACAACCCTATTGTCTGGAGAAATGGGTAATTAATACATCCACAACCAAAAACAATCTGGCCAGTGATAACAGCTGGATAAAAACTTTGCAAAATACCTATGGCCCTAAAACCAGTAAAAGTCCAGGAAGGAAAACAGAGAATCAGGCCCTAGTTCTCATTCATTACAAGTTTACAAGAAACAAAAAAAAGCTCTTTAGATTCAGAGCTATGTTAAACCCCCTATATCTTTTGGTGGTAGGAGAGTTACAGGTTAACTTTAGGAACTCTAAAAATTATGATGAGACTGAACATAATCAGGAGAGAATAAATCAGCACCTTGAAAGGACTTTAGACAGCAAGCAGGAGGGGGGACCCAGAGGGCCCTCGACGCCCCTTTTCAGCGGGAATTAGCTACAGGAGAACGACCTTCACCCTATTTTTCAAAAGATTTCTGGGTCCCGACTCCTTAAGAAAAAATGTGAGAGTAGGTAGTCAGTCAGGTTCTGAGGTGCTTGAGAAAGCTGTTGATGAATTGGCTGCCCTAAAATTTGGATGCTTAATCTGTTCTGTTTCTGTTTGTGTAGTCTGCAGGTGTGGATCCAGAAGCCTCCAAGAAATGGTTCACCAAAATAGAGCTGTGCTTGCTTACCTAGCTTTGTGAAACAAAGAAAGGGGAAGATGTTGAGAAAAACATTAAGTTTACCCTGCCCCCCATGGCTCCTTTGTGGAGGATACGTTTTAGCTTGTAATTAGTGGGTAGGTAGGTAACAGCTGCTTACGTGGTATATTCTTGAGTTATGTGTATATGTAGAACACCTGTGTATTAATAAGAGCAAATAAATATGTGGATGAATCTCTGCTCAGTGCCTTCAGTCCTGGAGAGCTGCAAGTGTGATAACCTACCTTTCGTTAGCCTAACTGACTCTTAGCCAAGAGCTGTTCAGACAGACTCCATGTTAGCTTCTTTACTTGCCCCTCCTTCTCTTCCCTGACCCTGAGCACGTAGTTGGGTTAAGCTGACTCCAAGCAGACCCAGGGATTACAAGTGTCTGCCTGTAATCCCAGCTACTTGGGAGGAGGAGGCATGAGAATCACTTGAACTCAGGAAGCGGAAATTGCAGTGAGCCGAGATCACGCCACTGCACTCCAGCTTGGATGACAGAGCAAAAACTCAAAAAGAAAAAAAAAGTTCCCTTTCAACCCCTGTTTATTTATCCTACAAATATTTATTAAATGATTCTAAGTCTTTTTTTTTTTTATTGATTCTAACTCTTAGGCTGCAGAGGTGAAGAAGAGAGACTAGGTCATCTTACATCCAGGGGAGGTCGTTTGGATGTCAGAGAAGGGGTAGGATGGTGGCTTTTTCCAGGCAGGCTAAAGGAGGGGGTCACAATGTGTACTTTGTGATGAGATCTGTCCTATAGCTGGGGACACCAAGGACCCTACTGAGAGGTATTCCTGCCCCTGCAGGACTAACCACATGCTGTCTCTCCGCCCTGGCCTCTTCTACCCCATGCCCAGTTGTAGTCCTTTTTGGGGGTGAGCAAATGGATAGTGAGGCAGGAGAGGAGGGAGGGGCTGGAAGGAGGTGAGGGGTGTTGGGATGGAGGGCGTGGAGGCCGACAGGACAGAGGGAAGCTGGCGCTGTCTGTGGCCTCAGCCCCTCATCCTTCCAGGTAGAGAAGCCAGTCTGCGGCCCGACACAGAGCCACTGCCTGGGACAGACATGAAGCGCTGGCAGATTTTTGTCCTATGGGTCTTTTGGGTGCTCATCCTCTGGCTGACGGCCCCCTATCTGGATCTGACACCTGAATCAGCACCCCAGGAAAAACAAATGTACTTGGTTCCACGGCGTTGCAACTGCCCCTGGTTCAGTTTCGGGACGTTTGGCTGCCCTTCTGAGACCCTCAACTGCTCCTCCTGCCCCCACCCAGCCGGAGAATGGAACTGGCTTGATGCGTGCTCCAGGAAGACCATGGGGTACCTGATGAGCACAAGGGAGTCTATGACGTCTGACACTGTGCTCTGGTGGTTGGTCAGTGGTCAACACTGGGCCCGGTCCCATCCCCTATGCTTCCTGGGCCTCACCCGTCTCCCACTTTCCAGCCTAACCCCCTGGCCTCAGCCCTGTCTTCACAGCCCCTGGATGGAGATCTTACCCACCCAGCTGTGTTTTCCCTCCCCTGGGCCCAGCCCCCAGTCTCCTCCCTCCTGCTGTTTCCAGGGCATGAACTCGGGGAGCAAGCTTGGGAAATTGTGGAAGAAGCTGTTTAAAGTGATTCCCAGGCTCTCGGTGAACCATTTTGATTTTTACTGTGGGACTTGTGTGCTGTTGGGGCACCCACAGATCCTGCAGGGCTCCAGCCTTGGCAATGACATCGACCAATACCCCGTGGTTTTCAGGTGGGTGCTGGGGAGAGGGTGGGAGCAGGAGGGCCAGCCAAGCCTGCCCCACAGTTCCGTCAGTTTCTGCTTCCCTTCCCACGATGAAGTGGGCACCAGTCCAGGGCTTTGAGATGGACATGGGGAACCAAACCACACATAATGCTTCATCTATCCCAGGAATGCCAGTGGCGAGGGTTCCTGGATGCAGCTGGAGACGCTGCTGCGGAAGCTCTCTGAGCTGGCGTGGACTTCAGATGCTCTGAGTGACGAGGTGATGTAAGAGGGGTCCCCAAACATTGCCTGTATGGGGGTGAGGGGAGGTCACCGCAGGGAATAGCAGCAGGGGCTCTGGGAAGACCCTCTATTGGCTTACTGGGGATACTTGCAAGACTTTCCCAGGTCTTGTGGCCCAAACTCCCCCACCTCCTGTTGTACCTGAGCGAGTAAAGGAATGCGCCACACTCTGAGACTCAATAAAGAGTCCTGGCCGGGCACGGTGGCTTACGTCTGTAATCCTAGCACTTTGGGAGGCCAAGGTAGGTGGATCACCTGAGGTCAGGAGTTCAAGACCAGCCTGGCCATCATGGTGAAACCCTATCTTTATAAAAAATAAATAAATAAATAAAAATAATAATAAAATAAAATAAAGAGTCCTTTATTGGCAGTGACTGAGAGACTGCTAACGCCCAAAATTCTCTCGGCCCTGACGAAAGCGCTAGGTGGTTTTCTTGGACCCTAGTTTGAAAGGGGAAGGGGGACCTAACTTAAGCAATTTTCACAAAAGCAGAGCAAGCAAAAAGTTAAAAGATAAACTAGTACATAAGAAGTAAACAGTTCCAGGTGCAGGGGCTTAAGCTGTCACAAAAGACATACAACTTATAGATATGGGGGCTCTGGGTACTTAGCAGCATCTGCATTCCCAGGGGCTGCTGGTACCGCTTGACTCTGTGTCTTATCGGTAAATGCATTCCTGTGTGTGCCTGGTGTCATCTTGCCCCAGCTACACACTACAGCTACATACTTAATGGAAGGAAAATAACTATAAGTAAAGAAGCTAAGATGGAGTCTGTCCAGCTCCTTCAATTAAGAATGAGTTGATTAGGCTAACACAGGGTAGGTTAACACACTCCAATTCTTTCTCAGATTTTGGAAGATGGTCCGGTTCCCTAGTGGAGTGGAAGGTAGCAAAGACATGGTGAAGGGGGATAGGAGAAAGGGTAGGATGTGGCTGTGGGTTGCTGGGGGAGGGCCCCAGGTTAGTCCCCTCCCCCTTCCTCCCCAAGGGCAACCAGGGAAACTGGCTGCATTCCCAGGGTGAGGGTCGTCCCTGGGGCCCAGGGCTCTGTTCTGTGTCTTGCACAACTATGCCCAGGCAAGAAAGATTCTTGTATCTTCTCTTAAAATTCCTGTTCCTCAATGCCTTCAGCATGGAGTCTAAATTAGTTTTCTGCCTGGTTTTCAAGACTCTACATTTAGGCTGGGCATGGTGGCTCATGCCTGTAATCCCAGCACTTTGCAAGGCCAAGGCAAATGAATCACCTGAGGTCAGGAGTTGGAAACAAGCCTGGCCAGCATGGTGAAACCCCATCTCTGCTGCAAATACAAACATTAGCCGGGCATGGTGGTGGGTGCCTGTAATCCCAGCTACTTGGAAGATTGAGACAGGAGAATCGCTTGAACCCGGGAGGCAGAGGTTGCAGTGAGCTGAGACTGGTGCACTCCAGTGCACTCCAGCCTGGGCAACAAGACTGAAACTTCATCTCAAAAAAAAAAAAAGGCCGGGCGGGGTGGCTCACGCCTGTAATCCCAGCACTTTGGGAGGCCGAGGTGGGTGGATCACAAGGTCAAGAGATCGAGACCATCCTGGTCAACATGGTGAAACCCCGTCTCTACTAAAAATACAAAAATTAGCTGGGCATGGTGGCATGTGCCTGTAGTCCCAGCTACTCGGGAGGCTGAGGCAGGAGAATTGCTTGAACCCAGGAGGCGGAGGTTGCGGTGAGCCGAGGTCGTGCCATTGCACTCCAGCCTGGGTAACAAGAGCGAAACTCCATCTCAAAAAAAAAAAAAAAAAAAAAAGACTCTACATGTTCTGACCCCTCCCCTCGCCTCCTGTCTCCCAGGCTTTCATATGGGCTCTTGGAATTCCCCAAACACACGAGCTGCCCCATGCCTTCTCATGCTTCATTCCGTTTGCCTGGAACGCCCTTCTTTTATGTCCGGGGCGGTTCCCCTGTCTTCCTCCACTGTCATGAAGAGAAGCTAGTTGATATTCTCTTTTTGGGGCTCCTAGTTGACTATAGGAGCGTGTTTATCTCACCATGAACAGAGTCTGTTTCCTGGAAGAGGTGAGCTACAGTCTCCTCCCAGCTCCAAGGGGCAACCTGTCATCCTAGGTGCTGAGTGAAGGGAGACAGCGGTAAGGACCGGAGTCTACCTGCTGATGCTCATGTCCCTCTCTCATCCACCAGGTCACCCTCTTTGGATTTGGATCAGAATAGCAAGGAAAGTGTTTCTATCACTGGGAGAAGGATAATCAGAGCAAGGAAATACTGCCCACGTCCAGTGCAGAAGCAGAAATCGAAGTCATCCATCAGCTAGAAGGTGGACAAGCTCACTGTCCACCTGTGCTGCTCGGCTCAGTCCACACAAGTCCTATTTCTGGGGAGTAAGGGCAAGAGGAAATTGTATGGAGCTCAGTATGGTACTAAATAAAATCCTGGCCTGATTGCCTTACCTGCAAGCACAGAGTCTGGGAGGGATGGGCCAGACGAGCCTTCCAGATCTCAGGGGCAATACTTGAGTTAATTTCTTTGCCTGGTCCCCTGGATCATGTAGGATGTATAAGTTTAGATTCAATTTCATGCCAAGTGCAAACCCAGACTTTGAGTTGTTGGGGGAGGCCCTTGTTCTACTCTGATAAAAGAAGTTTGTTCACCCATGCTGGAGGGTGAGGGTTTTTTTTTTTTTTTTTTTGCTACCCTGGCTTTTCACAGAAGGTTTAGCATTTAAGGTTCCCAGGTTTTTTTAGGGGTCTCAGTTCCAATTCCAATTCCAATTTTTTTCTTTTTTAGACTGAGTCTCGCTCTGTCATCCAGGCTGGTGTGCAGTGGCACAATCTTGACTCACTGCAACCTCTGCCTCCCAGGTTCAAGTGATTCTTCTGCTTCAGCCTCCCTAGTAGCTGGGACTACAGGAGCGCACCATTTTTGTATTTTTAGTAGAGACACTTGGATAACTTTTATATTTTTAGTAGAGATGGGGTTTTACCATGTTGCCTGAGCTGGTCTTGATCTCCTGATCTCGTGACCCACCTGCCGTGGCCTCCCAAAGTGCTGGGATTGCAGGTATGAGCCACCTCGTCCGGCTGTTTGTTTGTTTGTTTGAGACAGGAGCTTGCTCTGTTGCCCAGGCTGGGATGCAGTGGCACAATCATGGCTTATTGCAGACTCAGTGTCCCGGGCTCAAGGGAATCCTCCCACCTCAGCCTCCTGAGTAGCTGGGACTACAAATGCATGTCACCACACCCAGTTAATTTTAATTTTTGTTTTTGTATGTTGGCCGCGCTATGTTGGCCAGGCGGGTCTTAAACTCCTAGGCTTTGTTTATTTATTTATTTATTTATTTTGAGACAGAGTCTCACTCCATCACCAGGCACCAGGCTGGAGTGCAGTGGCGTGACCTCAGCTCACTGCAACCTCCGCTGCCCAGGTTCAAGCAATTCTCCTGCCTCAGCCTCCCAAGTAGCTGGGACTACAGCCACATGCCACCATGCCCAGCTAATTTTTTTGTATTTTTAGTAGAGACGGGGTTTCACCATGTTGGCCAGGATGGTCTCGATCTCTTGACCTCATGATCCACCCGCCTCGGCCTCCCAAAGTGCTGAGATTACAGGCCTGAGCCACCACGCCCAGCCCAAACTCCTAGGCTTAAGCAATTCTCCTGCCTTGGCCTCCCGAAGTGCTGGGATTAGATTATAGGCGGGAGTCACTGTGCCTAGCCCTTACAGTGTTATTTCTGCAGCATTGTATTGGTCAGATCAAGTCATAAAGTGACCCAAGATTCAAGAAGTGCGGAAATTAACTGCTCTTCCTAATGGAAAGAGCTGAAAAGAATCTGGTCAAGGGCCCAGTTGTGTTGGCAGCAGTGGTGGCATTCCAGGCGGGCCACTCCTGGGGTAATCTTTGGCCATGTTTTGCCTCTCATGATGATAGACTGAGCCTCCTTCTCCAGTTTTTGCATCATCCTGTAAACTACTAAATATTTAGCCAGCAAATTGTTTTTCTCTGAAGTTTACCAATCTGTTGACCAAGACCAAGAATCCAACTGCTGTAATTAACAAAGAATAAAAAAATCAGACTCTTGACTGGGCATGGTGGCTCACACCTGTAATCCCAGCATGTTGCCAGGCTGAGGCAGGAGGATGGCTTGTGCCTGGGAAATTTCTGCATAATTCACCCCTTAATTTGCATGTAATAATTGCGTTAAGCATGGGCAATTCTTTGTCTAGTGATAGTTCTTTGTATGTGAAAGTGCTGCTTGCCCTCCATAAGGGTAAAAGATACTGTGTACATAAAGAGCAGCTAGAAAATTTTCTAAACTTTGTGCAGCAGATTTGCCCGTGGTTTCCAGAACAGGACACAGTTTAGCTACTTGGATAAGAGTAGGACAGCAGTTATATAACAAATACAGCTGAGGGACCTCAGATGATGCCAGTTTATACTTTTGCTATTTGGTCTTTGATTAGGGATGCTTTAGACCCCCAACATGAGGCAGACACGTTTAAAAGAAACCATTTCTTCAGTAATTCTGTTTAAACTGTAATTTTCTTTATTGTGTTGGTGCAATATTTTATTATCATTTAACCTCAGGATATTCAGACCAACAGAATTGTATTACTGCTCTTTCTTTTTTTTTTTTTTGAGACGGAGTTTCGCTCTTCTTACCCAGGCTGGAGTGCAATGGCGCGATCTCGGCTCACCGCAACCTCCGCCTCCTGGGTTCAAGCAATTCTCCTGCCTCAGCCTCCCGAGTAGCTGGGACTACAGGCACGTGCCACCATGCCCGGCTAATTTTTGTATTTTTAGTAGAGACGAGGTTTCACCATGTTGACCAGGATGGTCTTGATCTCTTGACCTCGTGATCCACCCGCCTCGGCCTACCAAAGTGCTGGGATTACAGGCGTGAGCCACAGCGCCCGGCCTTGTATTACTGCTCTTTCTAACACACTGAGGGGAGTTCAGGCTATCTCGGCATCTCTTAAAGGCCAAGAGACAAGTGAAGGTGCCAAGACAGCTGAGCCTTCTGCCCCACCTATGGACTTCCCTCTGCCACCCCAAGACTTACTTGAAACTGCCTCCTCTTTTGAGGAGGAGGGTGATGGAGACGGCTCAGAAGAGCCTCTGCCCCCAAAGTATCAACAAAAATTAGAGGATGAAATAACTAGAGAGAAGCAGGACCATTGGCCTCAAACGTTTGCAGCTCTTAATTTTACTGACCCAAAGCCCAGAGGGCTCATACAAGACAAACGCAAGGGACATAATACAACTCCTTTTAAGATCTCCCCACTGCAGGCTGCTTTACGTGGGGCGATGGCACGAGGGGAGGATGTGGAGGGGTTTCAGGTTTGCCCTGTGCTAGTACGCCCAGACCCTAATAATCCAGGACAGATGCTGAGACAGCATGATCGTTTGTCTTTTAAATTACTCAGAGATTTAAAAACAGCTTCAGCCTCTTATGGACCTACTTCCCCATTTGTGATAACTCTCTTGGATGCCTTGGCCCCTAAGGATTGGTATAACCTTGCAAAAGCATGCTTGGATCAGAGAGATTATCTAAGATGGGAATCTGATTACCATGACAGATGTAGTCAGCAGGCTGAGCACAAGACAGCTCATGATGTGAATATATCTATGGATATGTCAGTGAGTAGTAAAAACTTTGAGCCCTGTCAAAATCAGCTTGGCTATCCTTTAAAGGCTTATCGACAAATAAATATTTGTACTGCACAGACTTGGAGGTCTCTTCCAGCCAAAGGTGAAAAGTCCCATAAATTTAGTAAAATTGTCCAGGGACCAGATGAACCAAACGCAGGCTTCACTGCCCGCCTGCTTCAGGCAGTAGGATGGCTTATAGCTGACCCAAAAACCAACGATGTGTTAGCAAAGCAAATGGCTTTTAAAAATGCCAACAAAACATGCCAAGCCATTTTGCGACCTTACAAGACTAAGGCTACTCTAAATGACTTCATTCACCTTTGTGCAGATGTTGGTCTGGCATATGTCCAAAAATTGATTTTAGCCTCCGCTCTTCAGGGTAAACTTCCAGGACAACGTCCTAAAAAGAAATCTAGAACTTGTTTCCAGTGTGGCAAAAAGGGACATTTCACCTGGGAGTGCAGGGTGGTGATAGGGGGCCACTGCCCCCGAAACTGTGGGGGCTGGTTGTTGGGCGTAGTGGTCTTACTTCAAAAGATTTTTTAGTACTACCTGGAGTTATAAATACTAATTACACAGGTGAAATTTTAGTCCAGCCAAATGGAGGTTATTGCAAGATTTGCGAGCCATTAATGCCACAATGCAGCCTATGGGTGCTCTGCAACCAGGTTTACCCACTCCAACTGCTATTCCATTAGATTATCATCTTTTGGTTCTGGATCTTAAAGATGCCTTTTTTGCCATCCCCTTACATCCAGGCGACCGGGAATATTTTGCATTCTTGATACCTTCCCCAAATTTTCAAGCACCTGTTAAACAATATTGCTGACAAGTACTTCCTCAAGAAATGGCTACAGTCCAACTCTATGTCAGTCCTTTGTGACAGTTACTTTAAAATCCACTAGACAAAAATATAAATCAGCATATGTCATTCATTATATGGATGATATTCTTGTGGCACATTCATCTGAAAAAACTTTAAGACAAATTTCTGGGGACTTGGACTTGGCCCTTAGTCTGGTCTGATGGTGGTACCAAAAAAAGTGGAAAAATTGGCTCCTTTTAAGTATCTAGGAACAATCATTTCTGGTCACACTATTCGTCCTCAGAGGCTGCAAATTCACTGGGAGTGTTTACATACTTTAAATGATTTTCAAAAACTCCTTGGAGACATTGATTGGCTTTGCCCTATGCTACAATTGACTGCTGGCCAATTACCACCACTTTTTACAATTTTGCCAGGTGATCCTGACCCCACCTCCTCTAGAACTTTAACTGAACTAGCAAAATTAGTTCTTAATCAGGTGAAAGAAGCCATAGCTCAGGCTCAGTTAACTCACATTAACCCACAACTTCCCTTAGATCTAATTACCTTACAGACTGCTCATATACCCACTACAGTGCTGTGGCAAAAAGACTCCCCTTAGGAGTGGTTATATTTGGCTAACACCCCACCTAAGTCGTTAACACCTTACTATTCGGCAGTTTCTTCTCTAATAGCTAAGGGTAGAGAGCGATGCTATCAGATCTTTGGTCGAGACCCCAGTACAGTCATTGTGCCATATAACACCACTCAACAACCCTGGCTGTGACAATTTGCTCGACTGGGGACTAGCCTTTGCAAATTTTACAGGACAGATAGTATGTCATTATCCTTCATCTAAAATACTTTCATTTACACAACAACATCCATTCATTTTTCCTGAAATTATCCAAACACAGCCAATTCCTTTAGCTCAGTTAGTGTTTACTGACGACAGCCGTTCAAAAAAAGCTGCTTACAGCAAGCAGCTCTCAGGTCGAGGCCACCCCATTTACTTCTGCTTAGTGAGTTGAGCTTTATGCTGTTTATATGGTTCTCAGAGATCACTCACAGGCAGTTAGTATCTACTCAGCAAGTATGTGGTGGGAGCCATTCAACATTTAGCAACGACTCACTGCCTCTGCCTCAAAAGAGATTTTTCAAATGTTTACAATTCTACGGCGCATGCTCCACCAGCGAAAGTATCCTCTATTTATTGGACATATCAGATCACACTTGGATCTCCCAGGTCCTGTGACAGAAGGCAATGCAACTGTGGACAATCTTGTCTCCCCCCGTCTAGTGGGTTCACTTCTTTCCCAGACACAAGAGTCCCATACGACATTTCACCAAAACGCTAGTGCTCTGCACAAACGGTTTTCACTTACCAGGGAGCAGGATAGACAGATTGTTGAAACTTGCTCTGCCTGCCAAACTTTCCTCCCAGTTCGAAATTCAGCTGTAAATCCCAGAGGTCTTAAGCCAAACGCCTTGTGGCAAATGGATGTTACTCATTTGCCCTCTTTTGGCCGTTTGCAGTATTTACACGTGCTGGTGGATACTTACTCTGGTTTCATTTTCACCCAACCGCCCTCAGAGGAAGCGGCCGAACATATAATTAATTTTTGCCTTGCCGCCTTTGCTACCCTTGGTCTGCCTCGTTGTCTTAAAACAGATAATGGTCCTGCCTATACTTCTGCTACTTTTACTCAATTTTGTGCAACTTTTACTATTGTACCTACTACAGGCATTCCGTATAATCCAACAGGTGAAGCTATTGTTGAGCGCGCCCACCGCACTCTCAAAACTCAAACTGAAAAACAATAGAGAGAAAATTATAGAGGAACTCCGGCTACCCGAGTTTCTCTTGCACTGTATACCCTTAATTTTTTAAACTGTGATGAATCTGGACATTCTCCCGCAGATAGGCACTTTGCCACCAGGGAAATACCTAAGGCATGGGTCTGATGGAAGGACCTCCAAACAGGACGTTGGAAAGGACCAGATCCTACTATGCTGTTATGTTTGTGTTTTTCCAGAAGGAGCCAGTTGTCCAGTTGTGTCCACTGCGTTTGCCACAGCCGTGGACCAGCAGGAATTGGTGATAACCTCGAGGAGGCTAAAATTAAAAGAGAAAAAGAGGGGACCGAGAAAAAAACCCCACAAAACGATGACAGTCTCGCCAACCATCTGGGGACAGATCAAACAACTGACTCAGCGAGCTGCAGCAACAATCACCGGCTGAGGCCACCAGATGACTCCTGAAATTATGTTTGTGGCTATGATGACAATTACAGCATGCCAGGTGTGCTATGAGGGAGCGGAGGTGTACTGGGCATTTGTCCCAGAGCCCTCAGTTTTACAGCCAGTGACCTGGGCAAGTAAATCAATTTCTTTGTTAGTAAACGACACACGGATACTTGGAGGAAGAGCTGGAGCTCTGGAGCACTCCCCCTATTATGGAAATTATAATTACACTGGATAGACCACTCACCCTCCTTTGTGTCTCTCCGTGATGGAGCAAACAGGTTGTATAAAGACTAAACAAAAAAGTAAAATGACAGCAGCCACTGTTAGGGTAGGCAATCTTTCAGGACCTTGGAACCTTTTTCGTTGCCAGTCCAAGATTAGTAAATGGGGGTTTCCAAACAACACATGTGACATTTCAGGTATACACCGCCCATGAAATATCGCCACCGTAAGACTGGGATAAAATTTAAAGGCTTTCCAGAGTGGAAGGACTGTGCTAATGTGCTCCCTGTGAAGCATAATCTTTCTAAAACCTGGACAATGTGTGACCGGTCTCACAATACAGTTAATCGTGCTGGGTACCCAGAAGACATGTCATTCACAGCGTTCGTCAGTAATGTTCTAACAACAAACCATGGGACTTTCCAAAAGGAACTGTTGGTGTCTGGTCGCGGCCATGGAATATGTCAATTTTTCCAGCATATTTACAAATGACATTTATGGACTAAAGGC
This sequence comes from Alouatta palliata, assembly GCA_004027835.1. Taxonomy (NCBI): domain Eukaryota; kingdom Metazoa; phylum Chordata; class Mammalia; order Primates; family Atelidae; genus Alouatta; species Alouatta palliata. The sequence continues at coordinate 7,647 of PVKV010023294.1, read as the reverse complement.
TTGTGTTCCTAGCCCTTATGTGATTGTAATAGGGGAGGTCAATGTAACCCAATATGGAGGGAAATTTTATGTGTCTTGTATAAACTGTAATCTTACTTTTGTGTATCTACTTATAATAAGGCACAAAGTCTATTACTGTTAAAGCAGCCTGCATATGTGATGATTCCTGTCAATTTAACAAAAGAGTGGTATGAGAATAGGGGTTTGGCAGTGTTGCAACACATGAAAAAAATGTTGTCTCGAAGTAAAAGAGCACTGAGATCATTGATTTTTGTTACTGTAACATTGATACAAATTATTGCCAGTTTTACAGTTACTGCCATTTCACTTTCTCAAACTATTCAAACAGCCCATTATGTAAATCAATTAACATCAAATGTTTCTCAACTTATGGCCACTCAGGAGAATATTGATCGGAGGTTAGAGGCCAGACTGGCAGCTCTTGAGACAGCCACTGTGTTTACAAAAAATGAACTGGAGCCGGGCGCGGGGGCTCACGCCTGTAATCCCAGCACTTTGGGAGGCCGAGGTGGGTGGATCACGAGGTCAAGAGATCGAGACCATCCTGGTCAACATGGTGAAACCCCGTCTCTACTAAAAATACAAAAAAATTAGCTGGGCATGGTGGCACGTGCCTGTAGTCCCAGCTACTCGGGAGGCTGAGGCAGGAGAATTGCTTGAACCCAGGAG